>JAJHQE010000131.1:0-31197 GCA_020826895.1 Aquilegia kansuensis
TATCAAGTGTCTTCATCAGGAAACTATGCAGGGGAGAGTTAATCACACAACTCAAGCCTGACCCAAGCCTTCCTAATAAATACATAGATAACATTGTAACAAATCAATAATGGTTATGTTTGTATGCCTCGAAAATGCATTGTGGTGCAGAGATTAGATATCTTTTCATCTTAAGTTGTTTTCTAAAGGCTAGCCAAGATGTAGTCATTTAAGTTGAAAACATTAGGGTCTGTTTGATTCGAGCGGTAAATTAGTTTACCGGTGAAAATGGAGGACACCGGATGGAATCAAAATTTAAATATCGGAGAAGAAGACACAGAAGTGAGAGGGAGATTTAACGGACAATTAAGATCTCGTCTTAATTTTTGTGAAATTACAAATATGCCTATCCAAGAGATTTACCAGGAAAGTAAGAATCCCACCCGAATCAAACAGACCCTTAATGAATTTATCATGTTTTCTATTTGGTTGGTCTTGATAAGATGACATTAGAGCAGGTTACAACATTGGGTTCACTCGACTTTGTTCTCATTTTAAACTTTCTCTGTTTGATACTTCGATCAACTTTCTGGTGTTATTTTGATCTGGGATTGCTTAATTTCTGGTTGTTCCCTTTGTTTAAGTCAGTTGCTGTATAAGCTCATTTGGAGGATCTTCTTTGCGGGCCTCCTTTTCAACATCATACATACAGGCAATAGGGATGTGAGCTTTTTAACTTTTCGGTTTCTTTTCTTTTGGAATTAGCAATGATGGGGTCTACTGTCTTTTTTGAACATGGAGGAAAATCAATTGTTTAATATTATGAGCTAAGTTTGTTCGAGTCAGATCAACAGTTTAAAATTGACATAAAACTAGATGAATTTTATTATGGAACACTTGAAACTTAAGAACTCCATCTTTGCTAGCTTTGAAGAACAGGGAGACTAAAGATGAAAAGTCATATAAATCTAAACCCTGCACCAATGTTTATCAACTTATAAACATAACCCAAATGGCTTAGTACAATGCTACCCTTACATTTATTTATATTCCTAACACATGGTTACAGGAGTAGGAGATGTCTAGCATCAATAATCAACTTGAATGGATATCTCTGAACATTAGTTATACTGTCCTAAAGAGCAAAAATATTGGCCTAGTATTTTTATTATTAAAGAACACAAATTTAGATCAGAAGCCCATTAATCGAAACTTCCTGCTAACTATAGGAAATAGTAATAACTACTAGTAGTACTTTGAGAAAAATATATATATCTATGTACATAGCCACACTCATACTAGGAACACCAGGAATAAAAGCTTTATAAACTCTTACCACATATGAAATCGCTGCTAATCCCAACATCAGGTATGATGCTCCGAATCTTCTGCACAAGATCCAAGTACGCCTCGCGAGTATAGCCCCGACGCATTCTTTCAAGTACACTTGAACTACCAGTCTGTGCAGGCAAATGAATGCTCTTGCATATGTTGTATCTGTCTCGCATTAAATACAATAAATCAGTGGGGAAATCCTTGGGTGTGGGGATGTATATCTGAACCGCATCTCTGGATATTCTGTTGATAGTCTGTCCAGTAGATCGGAGAAGCGCAACCCCATTTTTTTAACCTTACTGATGCTGGAAAAACCTTCACTAAGTGTCCATTTGTCTCCTGGTTCAACATCTTTCTCTACCCAGAAGCATCATTATAGCTATTCACATTTTGACCAAGAAGCATTACTTCTTTGACACCCTCTTTCCAAAGCTCACCTACCTCTTTCACAATTGAATCGACCGGGCGTGATCGTTCTCTGCCTCTGGTGAAAGGTACTATGCAAATGAGCACATATTATTGCAACCCCTCATGATGGAAACAAAAGCAGATATTGAATTTTTTGAGATCCTGACTGGGTTGATATCAGCATAAGTTTCTTCAAGGGAAAGAAGAGTGTTGATCCCCTTTTGACCATAGTCGACCTCTTCTAATAAACGTGGCAAGTCCCTATATGCATCAGGTCCACAGACAACATCAACCATCTTATCTGCATCAAGTATCTTATCCTTTAACCTTTCAGCCATGCATCCTAACACAACTATTTTAGGAGGATGCACAGATTGGGACCTTCCACTTGCAACATTGATCTTCCACTCTCTTTAAGAAACCAGAAATAGTTTAGCCTCTGCCACACTTTTTGCTCTGCATTGTCTCTGATGGCACAGGTGTTGATAAATATGATCTCTGCACTCTCTGGAACATCTACAGTTTCACTATATCCAGCATTTTTCATGATTGATAGGACAATCTCCATGTCATTAACATTCATTTGGCATCCATACGTCTCATGGTAGATACGACCCTTCGAAAGAACCTCTGAAGCTGATATCGAACTACAGCCATAAAAAAAACAGCAAATCAGCAAGGATTTTATTACCCAGAAAAACTTAGGAGCAACTGTGCTACTATGCTAGTACGTGGAAATAATTGGCAATCAAAAAATCTTTCAAGGATCTGTAGGCAAGTAAGATTGACAAGAGAAAATGGTAACAGTTCACATTAAGAAAGTAAGACTTACAATCGTAGCTCAGATGAATTAGGTTATATCAGTCAATAACTTAAATCAAATTTCTAAAAATAAAAACCAACACTATTATCGAAAACGTAATGCCACTGAACATACAAGGAGCGCATTAAGCTTGTAATGCCACAGAACATGTGGGGTTCAAATCAAACTCAATTGTTAAATTAAGTACTACCCAACTAGAATCAATAACACATAAGTAACAAACTTAATATCGCAAATAGAACCATCCTAAGGATCTCTATGACAATTTGGAACAAAAGTCTACTAATATACATAACCCAAGGAAACTAATCGAAATGCTATGAAATATGAAAAAATCAATAACAATTGACTATAATTGTTTAACCAAATGCAACAAGGTTTACTTCAGCTCAATCCTATTTCAACAAACATTTAGCGCAGCAGAGAAGTAAAACATATTTTGTCGTGTGGAATTAGAAATACAAACATACCCATTTCGTTAAAATCAATAATTTCTACATAAGATTAAAATAAACAATATTTGATATTCAATTTCTTCACTAAAAATGAGAGTTTAATGTATCAAAGAAAAAAAAATGAGAAACTTACTCTGATTGCTGATGGGTATCTGAAGTAGAAACTGTTCTACCCATGAAATGACGAAGACTTGGAACTTCATTAGAAACAAGTGGAGAATGAGACTGATTAGAGAAGTTTCTATTGAAACCAGAATTCAATCTATTTAAACGAGAAGAAGATAAATGGGATTTGTTGGAAATGAAGCAAAGATTAATACAACAATAACATCTTTTGAGTTTGGTTAAGAAAGCTGAATTGGGGTAATGAGATACGACGGAAGAAAGTGAAGAAGAAGCCATGAATGAGAGAGAAAGGGGATGTATGGAAGGTAAACAGTTTGCTTGAAACTGGATAGTGTTGGAGTTGCATGGATGCAACGCTTAAACTTTTAGACTTTGGTGTGGGTTGCTGCTATTTAACACCATGTTTTTCCTAATCACCACCGTCAAACTATCTAAAAACTCTACCAAACTAATACTAACTATTCACCACCAAAATCACACAATGTTATGAGCATTTTGTAAAGAAACTCGCACAAACTTGTGGAACAAATTTGAAATAACTTGTATAACATTCTGAGTGTACTTTCAGTAAATTTTGTGTGAATAAAGTTAAGAATCGCATAATGTTTTGTGCATTTTATAAGAGAAATCGCACAAACATGTGAGACAAATTTGAAAAAACACACATGATATTTTGAGCATATTTTTCCAATAAATTTGTGTATTGCCCAAGTAAAAATCACATAGTGTTGTGCGAGTTATAGTTTTTTATGCTCTATATCCTATGAGTTTTGAACATAAAATTACATATAACATTACGATTAAGAATTTTTCGTTTTTTGTTTTATATCTAAAGTTTTATTTGTCTTTGGTGGTGATTAAAAATTTTATTGGTGGGATTAGAAATTGGTGGATGATTAGAAAAAAAAAACATGGTGTTAAATAGCAGTTGTTCTGGTGTGGGCCTTCTGAGCCCAAAGTCCAAACTTATTTACAGAATTACAGTTTTGCGGATGTGATTGTCACGTGTAGTGCACGTGTTATTGTGTATTTAATGTTTGAAACCTGAAAACCTAACCTAACTAAACCAACGGGTTCGTTTGCTACTACGCTACTACTACTTCTTCATCTTCTGCGTTTTCTTGTTTTTTTTCAGGGCAAAATGACGACAATGGGTTGTAATAAACAAAAAGATCTAAAGATGAACCAAATAGTTCAGATTGGGGTTATTGTGCAATGTGCAATCGATACCATTCACAGAATGATCGTATTGATGTTGAATTCCAGGCGGTTATTAAAGATTTTAATGAAGAAACTAAAAAAAAACAAAAGATAATAGAGATGTTTGTTGAGTAGAGAACTCTTAATTCGTCAAGATGGTACAACTCATGGGAAAGATACATCTCATTGGATATGGCCTCAAGAACTGAAACGTAGCATAAACTCATATCAAATGGCAATTGTTAGGAAGAATATGAATATTAAAGAACCCCCTTGGATTGAACTCTGAATCTAGTTCTTTGAAGTGTCTCGGGAGGCCTTGATTACTTACTATTACCAGGAGCATTATTTAAAAATTTTGAAAACAAGGGGTTTGCTCAGTTGTAAAAAAAATCGTAGAAAAGACCCAGAATTTGATGGGAAACTAATCTGCAAAGAAAAGCCAAGAGAAGATCTCTATCTTAATTTGTAAGAATTCATTTTTGCTTTATTTGTGTTTGGTACCTTTGAAATTCATACTATCAAGGACTTGGTACCTCTAGGTTGGTACCTTTGATAAAATAAATAAATATTTTTTATCAAAAAAAAAAATGATCTTATTAATAAACTTACACCTCGCATTTGACTAAGTTCCTTTACAAAGCAAAAAAGAATAGTATTTTAAGCACATTCTAATCGTCGAGAGACCTCAGTGTTTCCTATTAGCTGAATAATTGAAACTAGGGAGAGAGAACAATACCTAACTCCAGTTTGTTTTGTTTAGAATATATATTGCAAAAGAATTAATTAAGGATTTAAATCAGATGATTATATACATGGCTACAAAAAAAAAAAAACACTTAATTACCTCTGGCTTTTCTAGCTTTGGTTTCTCTTTTAGTGGTTAAGTAGCAGAGTTTTCTTTATTTTTTCATGCAATGCACATACTGAACTTGATTATATTTTGGGATTGGGTCTGCTTTAATTTTTTTGGACTGGGTTTAATTATGCATGTGATTTAGTCCAATTGGACTTGATTATTTGTGATGGGTGATCTACTTTTGTGTATTACAAATATACCCAAACTTAATCAAAATTCTCTTCAATTAGCATAATTGAAGAGATATTTTCTCAGGGGTATTTCCTGCTTTAATAGAGTATAACAGATAATAGATACCCCAACCGTTCCAAACGAGTCTGAATTTGTTCCACACTCCTTAAAGAGTGTAGAACAATACTCTCCACCAGATCAGTCCACGTTAGGGGTGGGCAAAAAAACCGAAAAACGAATCGAAAAAACCGAGTCAAAAAAACCGGTCAAAACCGAGTTGACTAGAAACCGGTCAAGACCGAACCGAAACCGAACCGAACCGTATAGATATTGGTTCGGTCTTGGTTTCTTTTTTATAGAACCGAGGGAACCTAACCGAACCGAACTACATGGATATTGGACTTTTTCTTCTATTAGTACTTGATTTGGTTTGATTTGGTCCATGTCTTATTTTGTTTAAAGCCCAAAACTTAAGAACAATCTTTAATATTTTAGTGGACTAAAGGCCCAATAACAAAGCCCAGAACCGAGTTTCGAACCGAAATCGGACCGACTATATTTGGTCCGGTTCGGTCCGGTTATATTCAAATATTTTCGGTCCATAAACCGAAACCGAACCGAAATTTTAAAATCGGTTTGGTCCCGGTCCTATTACTTTTTAAGACCGGACCGGACCGTGCCCACCCTAGTCCACGTGACTATTTCAAAAAGAAAATTGATTTTTTTTTTAATAATAAATGAGATTAGTTAGAGAAATAAAGCACCTAGATTGGGTGTTGTTAACCCTAGTGGGATCAGAACAATTTTCTTAACAAAATTTAGAGCCACGTGGACTTATCTAGTGGAGAGTGTTGTTCCACTCTTTAAGGTGTGGAACAAAGTCATTCCGTTCCAAACACGGACCACTCCTGTTGGTATTGATTGAGGTGGTGTGACTAATCACCGCCCAACGTCGGTCCCCGATCCCTATCCAATCAGGGTTGTTACTAGACCTAAGTGAGGTGACGATGCAAAATTCCAGTTGTTAATAGCAACCGTCCTACTTTTGGTTGGAATCCAATACCGCTTCAGTTTGGAATTGGAATTGCTTCGATCTTACCTATAAAAGCGAATCAAGAGCCTTTTTCTCTCGCCACTCGTCTCATCAGTTTGGAATTGGAATTGCTTCTTGCCTCTATAAAAGCAAATCAAGAAACCTTTTTCTCTCACCACTCGACTCATTCAAATCAGACGTCGAATTTTATTAATAACATTCAAGATATACTATGTCATCGATTCAAGAAGAAGAAGAAGAATATAACATTATGCCATCGATTCAAGAAGAAGATATTACTATGCCATCGACTCAACGATGTTTTTGCGGTAAGAAAACTGTATTATTCCAGTAAGGGCAAACAATCTGAATGGATGGCAAATGCAGCAACGGTAACAAAGATAACACTATTGTAAGTACCTAAATAGGTTTTGCATATGTCGCTCAAGAAATCAACCAACTTCAAGATTATAAATGACTCCAGGAGCAATATACCTTAGTCAATGGACCACAACAATTCTCTTGGACTAAAGCTACACATCAAACAATGAAGACCATGAGATCTCATAGATCTCACGGCCATGATCTATCCATCACCCCACATAGGGTGCGGCTGAGCCAGAGTGGGCTCAACAGTCTTATAAAAGGGTAACCTAAAACCCACTAAAGTATGAACTCTCAGTCTCTCACCCTACACTCTTCTCTCTCTCCTCTCTCTTTTTAACTTTTCTTCTTCATTACCAACAATGGCTAACTTGATCGTCGGAGGGTTGACGCCGGAGACATCTCCAGCGCCCTTGCAGGTCATCAAGGAGAGGGAACAAGAGGACCATCTCAACAACACTAATCTCTATGTAAATAGACTCAATGCTACATAATGGCGCTAGAAGGTGTAATTAACCACCACTAAAAATTATCGACCACATTTCTCTAGCCTCTTAAACATAAAAAAAAAAAAAAAAAATCAAAAACAACCCAACTTGTGTAAACTCTCAATTAGATCTATAACATCTTTCTCTTCACTTTTAACTAGGGGGGGCACGGTCCGGTCCGGTCCTAAAATGTTATAGGACCGGGACCAAACCGATTTAAAGTATCGGTTCGGTTTCGGTTCCATGGACCGAAATTATTTGAATGTAAACCGGACCGGACCCCAAATACAATCGGTCCGGTTTCGGTTCCAAACTCGGTCCTGGGCTTTTTTATTGGGCCTTTAGTCCACTACAATATTAATTATTATTCTTAAGTTTGGGCTTTAAACAAAATAAGACATACACCAAATCAAGTACTAAATAGAAAAAAGGTCCAAAACCAATGAACCAACCATGGATCCACCATAAGTCCACCAAACCAATTACAAAATCCACCATAGGTTTCTAATTTTCTATGTCTAGTTTAGTAATTTCCTAATAAAAAAAAATGTTTTTTATTTATTTCGGTTCGATTCGGTTCTCTCGGTTCTACAAAAACAAGAACCGAGACCGGACCAATAGCTATATAGTTCGGTTCGGTTTCGGTCCGGTCTTGACCGGTTTTAGTCAACTCGGTTTTGACCGGTTTTGACTCGGTTTTTTCGGTTCGGTTTTCGGTTTTCGGTTTTTTTTTTGCCCACCCCTACTTTTAACATTCTTCTTCATCTTCCCATCTTCATAAGGTCTCAACTTCAACAAGAGCAAAACCAGTTCTCAGATTTGTTGATATATATTAATCTTCAACCAATAAACAAAATTTCTCAGGATTTACAAAACCTCTTTCTCATCTCATACTTCATCAAGTTGCTACAATAATTTTTCGAATTCATCGAGTTGTTCTTTATGAACTACAACTACATCTCCACGAAGTCGCAACTACAAGTAGAACGACACTGTTTTACATATTCAAACCCATCTCCACATTCAGCTCTAGATTTTACAGATTAAAGCCCATATCTACATTCAAATCTATGGGTTCTACAAATTCGACCCCTTTTTTAATTACATATAAAAAATAAAAATAAAAAAATAAAAACTCTCTACTTCAAGAACAAGATCTACAGAATCAAAAAGATTTTAACTTTGAATTATTTACCTTCTTCTCCATCTTCCAAACAAGATTCAACTTTTAGGTTTCTTTTTCTACTACAAAGCTATCAATTTTGGTGTAATTCAAACACTTTTGAACAGTTGTACTACTTCACCTCTATGCTACTGCGTTTTTGTCTTGTTTACATTGGTTTATCTTTATGCATTTGCATATTAAACACAATTAGTGCACATTTTTAATGTTTTTGGACAGTTAGCACATTACCTAGCTTAATAAACCATCATTTCCTCGAATACAAATCTCATTCAATGCATTGCATTAACTGCCAAATCACCTTCTATGTTATGTGATTCGAAACAAAGACTTAACTTGAGACCAAATTGCAAACAAAATGAAACTTTGGAGACCAAATTGACAAACAAAATGAAACTTTGGAGACTCAAATGAAAATTTAGTGAAAGTTTGTGGACCAAAATAGCTAATTTATCAACATATGTTTATTTTCCTTAATAAGAATGAAGTAACACTTATATGCCCCGTCAAGATTTTTCTTATGAGAATTAACTTTATTTTGGAACTGCCTTGCAACATTTTTACCTCTTTTTGTTGCATTCTAGGCAAAACAGAGTTGTAACTTGTAAGCATTATAGATTCAAAAGTGTAACTCCACAAATAGTGCTATTACCACAGTTATTGCTAATTAATCAAGTGAGGCAGTAAACAGAAAATAAATGAACACGCGATATTTTTAACGTGGTAAAACCCAAAATGGGAAACGTCCACGGTTGTCCTGCGACAACAAAAGAATCACTAGATGAAAAAGATATACAAACCTATCAACTACCTGCAATCACTGCGACTTGATACTACCGGTTATCTCTAACACCTTGACTTCACCAGAGCACCTTGATGTACGCACAAGACACTCGACTTCTTGATGAACACACAAGAAGACTCGAAGCCGATTTCAATACTCAATATGGAAGAAGAAGAATGAAGGGAGGAGAAGGATTGAGTTCAATCACCAAAAACACAACCTACACAAACTCTGGAAGAATACCTAGATTGGACGGCCAAAGAACTGGTTTTCTCAATATGAGAAAAACCATATATAGTTAGGGTTTCAAACAAGGGAAAGATGGGCCGAAATAAGCAAAACCACAGTGGACGTACGTACGTCGAAACAAGGTACGTACGTCCCTGAGTCACAAAAGTTTGCTGCCTAACTCGACATACGTACGCCTTAACTTGGTACGTACGTCCAAGTCCTAAAAAATCGCTGCTGACATACACAAGGTACGTACGTCCTAACTTAGTACGTACGTCCTACACTAAAACTGCAACCTGACAAACATGAGCGAGAGAAAAAACTCAGGACGACGCTCATACATCAAGATTTTTCTAACAATGAGAACAAGGCGAGATAACCATGGACACACCTAGTCAAAAATAATGTCAAACGACCGAGTGCCGGTTTCAATCTCCCCCTTTGATATTATTTTGTGGCAAAAACCTATGACTCTAGTAGCACTTATAATATGTGCGTACAAACCCAAACCATTGGCATTTATAGAACATGCCTACAAGAACACTTATAGTAAATACGTACCAATCACCAACACTTGATATTCAGCTCGAGTAAGAGGCTTTAAACATCAGAGACGAGACGAAAGCAACAAGGAATTCTGAATTAATCAGAGAGCTAACGGAAGTTTCTCGAACAACTCCCCCATACTTCATGAGCTCCAAGGTTTAATATTCGAGCTCCCCAAAACTGAAACTGACCAATCATCATCACGTTCACCCCCATACATATAGCATACCTGAAACATGACAAAAATACACTAACAGAGGAAAGAGAGGTGTAGTATTAGAGTCATAAATCTCCCCCTTTTTGTCACAAAAGTGAACAAAGGCAACGAGGAGGAAGGACCACGAATAAGAGACAACTCAGACAATAGGATGACAAACAAGAGAAACAAGATAGACAAGATAGAAGAATAACCTTAACAATCAAATATCCATGAAAGAAATATCAACCATAAACAGTAGTCCATAAAAAGAAATAGGAATCTTAGATGAAAAACAAAACCCTAAGAAAATAAGTGGAACTCTCCACCAAGCTTAAATAGTACCAGTAACCTGTTGCAACACACACGATTCCCAAGAAAACAGTTCTTCGATCCATCGATCCAAAAAGCAATCAGCTAGGATGAAGGGAGCAGAGCTAGAGAGACGCCCAAATAATGGATAACCAACCAACTGCAGAATGTAAACCTGAAGATCAAAGGCAATCTTTCCCAAAGATTGATACGAACCATCTTTGAATCCAAACTCGGCTTGTTGAGATAATTGAATCCATGAGTTACCTTGCAGTAGCCACAAACTGGAGATTTCTTCTTGTACTCAAGAAAATCATAATCCACTCCCATACTATCATTGAGACGAATAATAGGATTGAACAATAACCGATTTGAAGAAAAGCGATTAGACAAACGAACATGAGGCCGGAAAACAACTACAGTTTGAGACAGTGACTTAGAAGGAGAGGGAGAAGAAGAAGAAGGGCCATTAGATAGAGAGCAGAAGATAAACAGAACAACCAAACCCTAGCAGGATTAAGAGAATCCAACATGTAGTGAGTGGATGAAACCAAAACACCATGTTAATATAGCAAGGACCAATGGTTGAGTTAATTGGGCTTAAAATCAAACCAAGTGGGCCAATTGCGAACATGGACGTATGTACTGCCTAACAACGTTCGTACGTCAACACAGAAGAGAAAACATTGCTGCCTCACTGAACGTACGTACTGTCTAACGACGTTCGTACGTTCCAATACGAAAAAAGATCTGACCCCATGAACGTTCGTACCTCCTAACGACGTTCGTACTCCCCCCCCCCCCCTTTATTAAAACAATAGAGAGGTAGGAAAACACACAAACTACTGAATACTGAGAACACTACATGACTTCCAAAAATCAACCGATTCCAATCCAATAAAAATAAAGAGCAATATGTAGGACAATCAAACTAGTTCAAACGATGAGATGGATCATGTTCCAAAGCTTGATGAACACTGGAGACAAAACATGCAAGAACAAAATGATGGTATATCCCAAAACCAGAATCTTAAGGAACTTGATGCAAGGAACAACATAACGAAGAGAATAACTAACCCAAAATACAAGCCCCTTGTGATCACGCATAATCAATCCCATGGAGTAAGGAAGAACCAACGTAGAGATGCCAGAAACACTTCCAAAAATTTGAAGTAATAATAATTATATAGATTTCCCTTTTTTTTTGAATTACTGAGAAATTTACTTCCTTCCCCCTTTCAATTTTGAAGTTACTTGAGCGAGGAGAAAATACAATGCCATTCTCGTGTGGGAGGAATTTGTCACCCCCATCTTTAACCAATACACGAGGGTAGGGTGTAGCCTACATCTTTTTGGCAAAAGCACACTTCAGAAGTGCAATACCATGATAACGTGCAACACAAGAACTAACATCTCTTGAGTGCAACCGTCATAGCATGACCCTCACAGCCCCAACGGGTTCTTAGCCAATGATTAAGCTCACAAGATTCAAATGGCTGGGAATTTATGAGTTATTGACCACTTACAAGAGGTGAAGAAGATGGGTAACAAAGGACTGAAAAACACAAGGATAATCACGACCAAACCTCAACAAAAATTAGATAGCAGCTTGCAACCGTAACGAAAGGAAGAAATATACCAACACCACATTCATGCATGTATGCCAAACAATGTGCAAGATAAACCAGGAGAAGGACCATGAGACACCCCAATGATTTACAAGAAAGATAGAGAATACCCCAACATATTACACCTTATTCAAAGAGAGCCCAAGAAGATAATCAAAAAAATGCTTTCAACAATATATAAGTAACCAACAAAGACCAAAACTACAAAGACAAATTAGACAAGATATAAGGAACCCACAACCTGAAACCATGAACAAACAAGAGGAGAAGAGAAACACAAAGATAATAACAAGAGAGATAGAGAGAAGATACCAGGGAATACTCAAAGAAGAGGAACAACCACAATGGACTTACGCAGAGAGTGAAAGAGCTGCATCAAGGGGTTTAGTGAGAATGTCCGCTAACTGATGCTCGGTAGGAATGAATTCCATCGCGATGTCACGTTTCTCAACAGCTCTCGAAGGAAGTGATGACGAATATCAATATGCTTAGTTCGAGAATGTTGAACAAGATTCTTTGAGATGCTAATTGTGTGTTGTCACAAAACAAATCCATCGTCTGTTGTTGAATACCATAGTCCGAAGCATTTGACCATCCAAAGAAGCTGTGTACATGCACTAGCAGCAGCTATATTCAGCCTCACAAGTGGAAATAGAGACGGATGTTTGTTTCTTGCTATACCAAGAAACAAGATTATTCCCAACAAAAACAACCACCACTCGTACTGTGACGATCATCAAGGTTACCACCCCAATCAGCGTCACAATAACCTGCCACAATACTATTAGTGTCTCTGGTAAACCACAAGCCATGATCAAGTGTGCTACCAATATACCGAATGATACGTTTAACAGCAATGAGATGAGACTCTTTAGGATTAGCCTGAAATCTAACACATAACCAACACTATAAGCAATATCTGGACGACTAGCAGTGAGATATAGAAGACTGCCAATCATACTACGATACTCACGGATATCAACGGACTTACCGAGGACGTCCTTACCAAGGCGTACCTTCTCACCCATGGGAGTATCATGGCCACTAGAAGAGCTGAGACCAAACTTCTTTGGCATACTTGGTCTGAGAGATGAATGCCCCATGATTAAATTGCTTCACCTGCAAACCAAGAAAGAAGGTTAGTTCGCCCATTAAACTCATTTCGAATTCAGAGCTCATTAACCTGGAGAAGGACTCAGATAGAGGGACAAGTGGTCCAAACACAATATCATCAACATAGACTTGCGCCAAAAGGACATCTTTCTCCCTTTTTTGAATGAACAGAGTGCGATCAACACTTCCACGAGCAAAACCTTTCCCTAATAAGAAAGATGTCAAATGTTCATACCACGCACGAGGTGTTTGTTTGAGACCATACAAAGTTTCTTTAATTTGAAGACATGATTCGGAAAGTGGTGATCAACAAAGCCCTTTGGTTGTTCTACATACACTTCTTCACTGAGAAAGCCATTTAGAAATGCACTCTTGACATCCATCTGGTACAATTTAAAATTTAAATGACAGGCCATCGCAAGAAGTAGCCTCACAGACTCCAATCTAGCCACAGGCGCAAAGGTTTCACCGAAGTCAATACCCTCAATCTGACTATAACCCTAAGCTACCAGCCTAGCCTTGTTTCGCACAATCTGTCCATATTCATCCAGTTTATTTTTGAAAATCCACTTAGTGCCAACAACATTAGTATGAGTCGGTCTAGGAACAAGTGTCCAAACATCACTACGCTTAAACTGACCAAGTTCCTCCTGCATAGCAACTAGCCAATCATCATCAGTAAGAGCATCAGTAACATTTTTAGGTTCAATAGAAGAAACATAACAAAATAGTGAGCACAGTTGGTCCTTGGCCTGTCTACGAGTCAGGCGCTGATCATTAATGTCACCGATGACATCACCAATAGAGTGATGTTGTTTGACACGAGCCGAGGCTTTCTCAAACAACTCCCAGGCTCAATAGTCACTGCAGGGGAATCCTGAGGGACGTCAAGTGCTCCCGGTGTTACTGAATATGTTTGCACATTACTTTCCACAGTGGAGAGGTCATCCGAAGCAGCATGTGGACTGACAGAGTCATCAATTAGAGGTGGGGGAATTGGGGAAACGTCCACAGACTCTGATAAAGGCGAAAGAACCGCAGAATCCATACCATAATTCATAGGCAGTTTGAGTAGTACCAGACCGTAGATAGACACGGTTTATAATATAACATGCAGTGTGGACCGCCTCAGCCCAAAACTTCTTAGGGACATTCTTGGCGTGTAGCATAGCACGAGCCATTTCCTGAATGACACGATTCTTTCGTTCAGCAACGCCATTTTGCTGTGGAGTGTAAGGAGCCGAGAATTCTTGCCAAGTATCGTTAGCAATGCAATATTCTATAACACCTGTGTCTGTGAATTCACCACCCCTGTCACTACGAACATGTTTAATTTGAGTGTCTTTCTCATTTTGGATACGAAGACATATCCCCTGAAACTCAAGAAACGCATCAAACTTTTCACGCAAAAAGGACACCCAGGTAAAACGAGTAAAATCATCAACCATGACTAATGTACCGTTTACCCCCTAAGCTTGGAGTCCAAGTGGGACCCATGAGGTCCATGTGAATGAGCTCCAATGGAGAGAATGTGGTGACAGACTTCTTCTTGGAATGTGGACGTATTTGCTTACCTATTTGACATCCCCCACACACCATGTCATGAACTCTGCCAAGTTTAGGAACACCCCTAATGAATTCATTTCGTGTCAATTTGTCGAGGAGTTCAAAGTTGACATGTCCAAGACGTTGGTGCCACAGCTGAACCTCATTCAGTTTGCTAGTTAGACAACCAACAGGAGGTGTAATTGGTTGTATAGCATAACAATTATCCGTGGTGCGTTTACCTGTCATGACGCACTTGCCAGAATCATCAATAACAGTACAAACATTTTTAGAGAAATTGACAGTATGATTAGTGTCACATAATTGGCTAATGCTAATCAAATTAACACGCAAACCATCAACGAGTAAGCAAACATCATTCGAGGATAAACCAATGGCATCAACAAAACCTTTACCAATCACAGGCGCATGCTTTCCATTTCCAAACGTGACACTCCCACCATCAATGGCAGTAACAGAGGAGAAAAGTTTGGCATTACCAGACATATGTTTCGAAGCACCACTATCAAGTAACCATTCACTGTCTGAGCTAGAAACGTGGAGAGCAGTGATAGCCACATTGAAAGACTTGCCTGCAAAACTACACAAACAAGGATAAGATGAATATTGGAAAAGCGGATAAAAATGGGACACTGTGAGGGAGATGTCCAAGAGTGAGATACACGATTAATCACATCGCACTGAGGAGCCCAATGTCCAGGCTGACCACATGAGAAACAAACTATCCCACGTCCACTACTCTGTCGAGAAGCAGGTCGAAAAGATTTCCACTTATTTCGAGTGCCCACCACATCCTTGGTTGGAGAGACACTCGACTTTGTGATCGGAGGAATGGGTAGTAATGGCGGCAGTTCAGAAGATGACAGCCCATTACAACTTACAGAGGACTTGAGACGAAAAGTTCCTTTTTGACATCCTCCAATTCACTAGTCAAATCCTACACCGAGCTTCCCATTCAACATTGTCGTGTTCAAAAGCAGCGAGATTGCTTAGCAATTTGACCTTTTCAATACGCCAAGAATCAATCTCCTTATCCAAAGCGAAAATGGAGGACGAGTTACAAGATAGTGAATCAAGTCTCTCTTGAAAATACTACTCGTCGTTTCCAACCGTAGTATCCAATCATCATTTTCAACAAGAATCAATTCCTTGTCACCATTACTAGACAATTTTGACTACAAGTCGATTGTTCATCGGACAATCGAGCCACAAGCGAAGTATAAGACGACATAGAGTAAAACTTAGCACTTAATTGATCTACGCGTGAGCCATTACGCTCCATAACTAGCGCCCTGACTCTGATACCAATTGTAACTCCACAAATAGTGCTATTACCACAGTTATTGCTAATTAATCAAGTAAGGCAGTAAACAGAAAATAAATGAACACGCGATATTTTTAACGTGGTAAAACCCAAAATGGGAAACGTCCACGGTTGTCCTCGCGACAACAAAAGAATCCACTAGATGAAAATATATACAAACCTATCAACTACCTGCAATCACTGCGAGTTGATACTACCGGTTATCTCTAACACCTTGACTTCACCAGAGCACCTTGATGTACGCACAAGACACTCGACTTCTTGATGAACACACAAGAAGACTCGAAGCCGATTTCAATTCTCAATATGGAAGAAGAAGAATGAAGGGAGGAGAATGATTGAGTTCAATCACCAAAAACACAACCTACACAAACTCTGGAAAATACCTAGATTGGACGGCCAAACGAACTGGTTTTCTCAATGTGAGAAAAACCATATAGTTAGGGTTTCAAACAAGGGAAAGATGGGCCGAAATAAGCAAAACCACCGTGGACGTACGTACGTCGAAACAAGGTACGTACGTCCCTGAGTCACAAAAGTTTGGTGCCTAACTCGACGTACGTACGCCTTAACTTGGTACGTACGTCCAAGACCTAAAACCGCTGCTGACATACACAAGGTACGTACGTCCTACACTAAAACTGCAACCTGACAAACATGACGTGAGAAGAAAAACTCGGGACGACGCTCATACATCAAGATTTTCCTAACAATGAGAACAAGGCGAGATAACCATGGACACACGTAGTCACAAAATAATGTCAAACAACCGAGTGCTGGTTTCAAAAAGACATTGAGGAAACGACCTTGGTATACAGAAGCTTCTCACTCAGCGGCAATTGCGCGCAAATCATGCAACTTAACATTGGTTTTTGTCTTAAACCATCCATGTCAAGACCCCTTTGCTAATTGGTTCTTTTGTTTGTTTGTAGTTTTACCAGTTAAAGCTACAGCAGTGCAGAAGCAGAAGCAACAACAGTGCTTTACTGCTTTGGGAGAAGCTAATCCGAACTTCTCACTGAACCTGCAGCAACTTTGCTATCAAGCTAGGTCGGTCGCTTTTAGAATAGCTTTTGGAAATGGAAGACATATCCACCAGTTGGTTTTACCTCCATCTGCTAGCCTACGCCATAACAACAGCAAAATGATTCAGTGTGGTTGTTTATTACATTATTCGTGCCCGTATGTGGTTTGATGGGTAATTGGGTGTGGATGGTTCTGGATCCCAATAGTCTTTCGGCTAATTAAGGCAGGATGTTTATTTTCTTTTGTTGGTACATCATTTATGCTAATTCTGTTTGGTGTAATTCTTTTAGTAAGGAATCATGAATACATTCCCTATATTTTTATTGTTATTGTTCTAATGAAAGTATGCAAATTTGAATACAATTTAATGCAGTGAATTACTTTGCCACCAACAATTTCATTATGATTTAAAGGTCTTCATCACAGGCTTTTCAAGTTTCAATTCCTTGCTTGAGTTTGAGCAAGAATACGTTAGTTCCAAATTGGCAAAAAGGGATCCAATCGCTTCAGTAGATGAAAAAAAAAAAAAATTGCGGATTCAATGTTGATGTCAATACATAGAATGTATGTATATACTCTTTTTTGGCTAAAGGATGATTAAAATTAATATGAAAAGTATATAGATGTAGCATAGTAACGAGAGAGAAAAAAATTTAATTACTCATTACATCCAAAGACTCAAAACCTGCTATTGTTGTATCACGATTAGTATCTAGATTTTTTTAGACCATACCAGTTCTAGAACCTAATTTACTCGAATGAAAGGCCACTAATTCAAACATTTTCCGACTCCACCAATCCCATTAATTTCCAAAATATATAAGCCTACTACCAACCATAGATCTGTATGTAAATTAACTTGCATGTAAACTTAATTTGTGAACCTTATATAGATGATTGAGTAGAGATTGTTACGAATTGGTTTTGAATATCACATGTTTTCTGTTCTCGGTATACACTTCTTTCTTGGGGTTTGGGGAAATCATTCACTTCTGTTAGCAAAATTTCATGTGGAATTGTGGCTTTGTTACAGACCAAATGGTGAGAACTGAAAAGTCACCCTTGATAGCCTGGCTCAAGATAGTCTGTGGATTCTCGTGTAAAACTTAATCTAATAATCAAAACCATGAGATGGAAAGAAAAGTTGGGAGTAATGAAACCTAATAAATTAAAGTGATTATTGCATGCTGAAAAAATAGATATATAAAAAAAATAAAAAATTAATCAAGTGAAAGAAAATAGCCTAATTAAATCCATATAAAATTTTGCGACGTTTGTTAAGGACAAGAAATAGAAGATGAGAAAGAATTAATTAATAGAATCTTGGCAGATGCGATGGACGCATTGCGGAAAATTTGCTTGCTAGTTCTACTTTATGATTATTATTCCTTCTCATCTAGGAAGCCAGACACTTCAAAAAATTCACTGTGTCAGTGTCAGACACTGCTCGGACACTGACATGCTTCGGACACTGCTTGGACACGTGTTCGACACGGCACATGGTGTCCCATGTGCCGTTCAATCTGGACACTTCATGGACACGGCTTGGACACTGTGCTGGACACTTCTTGGACACTGTTTTGGACACTGTTCGTTTCCAAGTCCTAATTTAAGACGAATTGTAATATCTTTCCAACCATTTCTCTTTGATGTTTTATGAACTATGAATGTATATGATACATGACATGATTTCTAATATATTATGATATACCTATTTTATTTATATATATTTAATTGCCGCGTCCTAAGCCGTGTCCGTGTCCTAATTTTTGGGAAAACAAGTGTCTCCGTGTCCGAGTCTGTGTCAGTGGTCCGAGTCCGTGCTACCTAGCTTCTCATCCTACGAACAAATTGTTTTAAATCATATTAAGGAATATACTCTCCACCACCAGTCCAGTAGTCCACCACCCTTTGATTCTGTAGTGTATAGAATATTCCGCAAAGACCATAGAGAAAGACAATTGGACTAGCTAGTTTTCGACTCTAGTATTCTTTCAAGTACGTACACTCAACAAGAAAGATAGGAACTCAATTTAAAGGAATAAGTGAACAATAACACTATAATTAATGCTTGATTATATGTCTCTTTGTTAATTTTAGAGGGGTTAGATTGATCAAAAAGTCATTCCAACACACTCTAATCAAGGAAGAGAGAATAATCATTTTTTTGTGGTATATCTTAAGTATAAAATAGAAAGTAGTCGGTGGATTTAGATTCTCATGTAAAACTTAATCTAAATAATCAAAACCATGGGAATGGAAAGAAAAGGTGGTATTAGTGAAACCTAATAAGTCAATGCTGATGTAAAAAGTGATATTGCCTGCAAAATGAATCAAGGTCCAAGAAATAGCCTAATTAAATCCATATATACTATTGGCCACCTTTTTGTATGGACAAGAAAAATAGATAAGATGAAAGAATGAGAACCTTGGCAGATGCAATGGAGGCATTGTGGAGACAATTTGCTTGCTAGCTCTTACTTTATTGAGTATCCTTCTCATCCTATGAACAAATTGTTAAATCATATTAAGAATATACTACCACCAGTAGTCCAGTAGTCCACCACCATTTAAGTGTTTGGTTCAATGAAAGGCATATATGATCATATAGTGTATAGAATATTCCTTAAAGACAATAGAGAAATACAATTGGACTAATTTTAGTCTAAGAAAATTTGCGGATGCTGATATTTGTTGATTAAAATGAAGATTTAGTGCAATATTTCATTATTCACTTTCTAGTGAAGAAAAAGAATCACACCTTTCATGATGATATATATTCATAAAGATTTAGCAACATGGTAGAGACAAGAAGCTAAGGGATACATTGTGAATGTGAATTTACTTGACTTGAGAAACTTTAGTAGATCGTCTTTTTTGTATCATGATCTTGGCAAATGGAATGAATACAATTCCTCTATTGTAGGCTAGCTCTTGTAGCCATACCTTTACTTGTAGCCTGTATAGGACTCTCTCCAACAAAGGCATATGCCCTTCCATGCATGTGTCTTATCAAATATAACTCAAGAACTTTATTGCACTCCAATGACTGTATCATGATTCATGAATGATGATGCTTGTTTCAATCATAAATTCTTATGTTTAAGTTAAAATAATTCACAAGAAAATACCAAAAACTTGTTAATATAAATCTCAAATTCCATTGAGCTTTTTTATTCAAAGTTACAATAATTCCCCCAAAAAATACACAAACTTTTTAATAAATCTGAAAAAGCCATTGGCCACACATATACAAGTTCCGCATAATTATTTTTGGATCTTATCAATGTTGTGCGCAGCGGATACTAATGCACAAATATGATTGAACAATATGAAAGTAAAACGAAAAACGACAAAAGTAAACAAGCAACCACACAAGACACAAGATATACGTGGTTCGGCAATATGCCTACGTCCACGGGAGAAAGGATGATGCTTTTCTTATCTAGACAATTGTCAAGCCCTCTTAAAAACCGAAGTCTTCTTCCTCACAAAAGTTCTCTCAAACTCTCTAATGGCTTCTCACAATCTCTCTCTTAGAAAAGTTAAGGTTTTGTATCACATCTATTAGCTTATAGTAGCCTTACAATAGCACCGAATTGGGCTCAAAACAGGCCATTGCACAAAACAAGAGGAGGACGTATGTACGTCGAAATCACGTACGTACGTTTTCAGCACGTTATTCGTCATCTGGCATACAAGACGTTCGAACGCCCTAACCACGTTCGTACGTTCCTTCCCTGAACAAGATCTGCCTCACGGGACGTACGAACGCCTTAAATCGTACGTACGTTCCTGAGTGAAAAACTTCCCCCCGTCTCTGATTTGCACAAAAACCCAACAATTCTCCACCTCGGCGAAGATTCAATAAATCTAAGCCGACACCAAGAATCACAAGTCACAAACTCCCACACATGTCCCAAAGGACCACCTCGGCTGCACCACCTCATGGTTGCCTACGTACCCTTCTTCCAAGGGATCAAGCCATCGTAGTTCGCTTCAAAAAACTACTATCCACTCAAAGGAAGAATAGACTAAATCTAAGCAATGATAGAACTTAGTCCCCGGAACCACTTTAGTCAACATGTCAGCCGGATTATTGCTAGTATGAATCTTCTTCATAAGATCTCACCCTCTTCATAATATCTCTGACAAAGTGATGTCGCACATCAATGTGCTTTGTACGAGCATGATAAACTGAGTTCTTCGCCAGATTTATGGTACTTTGATTGTCACAATGAACCATAAGCTTCTCCTGCACAATACCCAAGTTCTTCAACATACCTCGTAACCCAATGGCTTCCTTAAAGGCTTCAGTCACAGCCATATATTCTGCTTTTGTCGAAGACAAGCAACAAGAGATTGTAATGTAGACCCGCCAACTAATAGGACCACCTGCCAATGTAAAAACATATCCAGTTCGACCGACGTCTCTCTCTGACCATCATAATCGGAGTCCACATAACCAACACAAAACTGATTCAAATCCCTTCCCTTCTGGAATAGTAAACCAACCTCCACACTACCTTGAATGTAGCGCAAGATCCATTTCACAGCTTCCCAATGTTTCTCACCAGGATTATGCATGTACCTACTTACAGTGCCAACTGCATGCCCAATGTCAGGCCTTGTACATACCATCGCATACATCAAGCTACCAACCGCGCTTGCATATGGATAACGTGTCATGTAAGCACGTCCCCATCAGGAATTAGGAGACATAGAAGCATTCAATTGAAACTTTTGAGAGAGGTATACTCACCAGCATTACCAATCTCATATTGGCTAAATCTCTGTAGCACCTTCTGTAGATAGGTCTTTGAGATAACCACAATCTTCCATGTCTCGTTCCTGAATTTCCATGCCAGTATCTTTCTCGCATCACCCAGATCTTTCATCTCAAACTCCATAGACATAGTCTTTTTCAACTGTCTATCTCCACATTGCTTTTAGAGGCTATGAGCATGTCATCAACGTATAAAAGCAAATAGATAAAAGAACCATCACATAACTTGCGAAAATAGACACAAGGATCATATGGACTTCTTGTGTACCCTTGCTCTAGCATAAACCGAGTAAACCGCTTGTACCATTGCCTTGGGATTGTTTCAACCCATACAGCGACTTCTTCAATTTACACACCAGCTTGTCATTACCCGCATCTTTATACCCCACTCGGCTGAGTCATATAGATCTCCTCATCTAGCTCACCATGTAAAAAAGCAGTTTTCACATCAAGCTGAGCTAACTCCAAATCAACTGTGCTACCAAGGCCAATAGGATGCGATAGGAGGAAGTTTCACAACCGGAGAGAAAGATTTCATTATAATCAATTCCCTCCTTCTGAGCATAGCCTTTTGCCACAATCTTGCTTTGAAGCGTACATTTTCACCAGGAGACCCATCCTTCTTAGTGTAAACCCATTTGCACCCGATTGCTTTCTTTCCCTTAGGCAACTCCACAAGTTCCCAAGTCTCATTCTTATGAAGAGATTTTCATCTCCTCACATGGCCTTCTTCCACCTTTCATACTCACTACTCTGCAGTGTTTCCACGAAAAGTTTCTGGAATACCCTCATCAACACCGAAAGTGCATAAGCTACCATATCATCAGTAAGCCGTTTAGGAACACCGGCATTTCTCTTGGATAATCTAGATGCAATTGGACCCTCATCATCAGAGTCCACATGTACTGTATCATCAACCGTCTCATCATCAACCTCATATCTGTCATGTCATCAGAATTTGTAACACTAGGAACCTCAATACTTGGAACCCTTAAGTAGACGTTTCTAAAGATACAGAACCACCTGGAACACATGGAGATATTTCAGTCTCCACCCACTGCGAAAACCTCTTTGGTCTTGCTCTCCACCTGCTAAGAGCTTAGACTTCAACATAGAAGCCTCATCGAATGTCACATCTCTGCTCAGATAATTTTCTTCAATTCTGGATCCCATAGCTTGTAACCTTTTACTCCACTCTGTAGACCCATAAATAAAGACTTCTTGCACGAGGATCCAACTTACTCTCTCGGACATGATGTAAGCTGGACACCCAAACACATGAAGAAAACTGTAATCTGAAGCATGCTTACCAGACCAAACCTCCATAGGAGTTTTGCCATCAATCGCAGTCGAAGGCAACCTTGTTATAAGGTGACAGGCATACACAATAGCCTCAGCCCAAAACACTTTGCCTAACCCAGCATTAGACAACATACACCGAACTCTCTCCAGTACAGTTCGATTCATCCGTTCGCCACCCCATTTTGCTGCGGTGTCTCTCTCACAGTGAAATGACGTTCAATACCCTCATTCTGACATACTTGCAAGAAGGGATCATTTGTACTCTCCTCCATTATCTGAGGCGAAGTACCTGATCTTTCTGCCAATTCGGGTCTCAACTAACTTTTTCCATTTCATGAAAATTTCTAGGACTTCATCCTTGCTCTTCATGGTGTACACCACACACGCCTAGAAAAATCATCACAAAAGACACAAAATATGCTTACCTCCCCAAGATGCTTCTTGGTAGGTCCCAGACATCCGTGTGAATATAATCAAGAGCTCCACTAGTATTATGGATAGCCGTGCCAAACTTTACTCTTGTCTGCTTTGCCCAGAATACAATGCTCACAGAATCCTGTTTTACAGGCGATAGCACCCTTTAACAACCCTTGCTTTATCAATCTTTGCAAGGATTTTTCACCAGTATGCGCCAACCGCATATGCCACAGCCGCGTAGTCTCTCTAGCAATGTTTGATGTAGCCTCAGACATGGCCACATCACCAGTAACTGTACTACCTTGAAGGAAGTACAAGTTCCTTTGTCGAACACCCTTCAGTACCACTATTGCACCATTCACAACCTTTAGAACGCCATGTTCAAGTACCACCCTGTAACCATTGGCTTCTAAAGAACCAACTAAGATAAGATTCTTCTTCATGTCAGGAACATACCTAACATTTTTCAGCCTCCTTATAATTCCATCAAACATCTTCAGACGAATGGTTCCTATACCCAATATGTGACAGGGTTGATCATTCCCCATCACCACTACACCACTCTCCTGCTTCTTAAAATCAGAAAACCATTCCCTTATAGGACATATATGATAAGAAGCAGCACAATCTAAGATCCATTCATTACCACTAGTGTAACAAGCCATTGATGAAACGGATAAAGAATAATCAGAATCTACATCATCTTTAGTATCACATGCAACATTTACCTCAGAGTTTTTCTTCTTGTCCTTTGCCTTGGCTTTAGGACAATCTTTCTTCCAATGCCCTTTCTCATGACAAAAGGAGCATTCATCCTTTGCTAGAGATCGACCTCTCGACTTAGACCGAGATTTCCCTCTACCACCTTGGCCTTTCCTGTCACTAGACCTTCCTCTTGTCACCAAGACCTCAGGTGTAGAGCCCTTGGACTCTTCCTTGTCCTTCTTCATACCCATGAGCTAACAATGCTGCAGAAATCTCACCATATACCAATTTTTCTTTCCTCTATGTGAGTGTGATAGCCAAGTGTTCATATTCATCAGGTAACGAATTTAAAAGACACACTGCCTTGCTTTCATCACTCACATCTGCTCCTAGATTCACCAAGTCTGCAAGTAGCTTGGTAAAATCATTAAGATGCTCCGCCATGGAAATACCTTTTCCATATCTATTCGATAGAACTTTTGAAGTAGATAGTTTTTATTGTGGATAGTCTTTGTCATGTACTTCTCCTCCAATTTTCGCCACATCTCCTTTGCAGACGCATCATTCATCACAAGATACTTAATGTCTTGTGCCAAACACGACCTTATGATTCCACAAGCTCGTTTGTTCATTTTTTTCCAATCCTTCTCTTCCACATCTTCTGGTTATCCTCCAGAACATCTTCTAGGTCTTGTTGACATAGAGCATCCATTACCTCACACCTCCACATACCAAAGTTATTGGTGCCAGTAAACTTCTCTACATCAATTTTTGCTTGATGGTAAACCACAGACTTGGTTTCCCCCTTCGAACTCTTCGAACTCCCTTCTTTTGACATCTTTCCACCAACTTTCATGCACTAAACAATCACCAAACGAATCTGAAATTCACACCGGAATTTCAACAAACACCTTCTAGACGCTCAAGTTCTAACCAAAGCTCTGATGCCACTTGTTGTGCGCAGCGGATACTAATGCACAAATATGATGATTGAACAATATATGAAAGTAAAACGAAAACGACAAAAGTAAACAAACAACCACACAAGATATACGTGGTTCGGCAATATGCCTACGTCCACGGGGAGAAAGGATGATGCTTTTCTTATCTAGACAATTGTACAAGCCCTCTTGAAGAAACCGAAGTCTTCTTCCTCACAAAGTTCTCTCAAACTCTCTAATGGCTTCTCACAATCTCTCTCTTAGAAAAGTTAAGGTTTTGTATCACTTCTATTGGCTTTATAGTATAGCCTTACAATAGCCACGAATTGGGCTCAAAAACAGGCCCATTGCACAAAACAAGAGGAGGACGTACGTACGTCGAAATCACGTACGTACGTTACAGCACGTTATTCGTCATCTGGCATACAGGACGTTCGAACGCCCTAACCACGTTCGTACGTTCCTTCCCTGAACAAAGATCTGCCTCACGGGACGTACGAACGCCTTAAATACGTACGTACGTTCCTGAGTGAAAAACTTCCTCTGATTTGCACATAAAACCCAACAATAAATATTGTATATTTGTGGCCAGGGGCTAACAATTTTCATGGAAGGGTCATCACTGACCCTTCCATGAGCAATCTCACCCAGGCCAAGGCACACATTTGGCTTCAAATAGTGCTACCTTCTCTGCACTTCCTGATCTCTGACATATCTCTGTTAGAGCATTCCCAATGCAAGGTGGATTTTGGAGGTGGGGTGGATAAATCCACCTTGTAGACAAAAGAGCTTCCCAAGGGGAGGTGGATTTCGGAGGTGGGCTGCCCACAGGTGGATTTGAAGGTGGATAAATCCACCTTCAAATCCACCTGTGGGTGGTAGAACCGGACGGCATGTTACATGCCGTCCTACTAAAAATTACAATCGGACGACATGTCACATGCCGTCCGCATATTAAAACCAAACAGACGGCATGTTACATGCCGTCCATATTAAAACCAAACAGACGGCATGTTTAAATTTTTTTTTAAAGTGCGGACAGCATGTGACATGCCGTCCGCCTTTAAATCCACTCCAACCACCCTGCGTTGGGAAACTACCACCCAGGTGCATATCCACCTCTCTTTGAGGTGGATTTTGCCTTTTTAGTCCGACGTGGCGCCTACGTGGAGGTGGATTTATCCACCCTCCATTGGGAATGCTCTTACATTAAATCGGGTACCCACCCTTAAGTCAAAGGACAACTCTACTACAGTAGAGTCAGATTCATCTAGAAAGGGGTATTATCGGAATATAAAACTTTGTCACTACAACGACCAAACGACCAACAGTCAAAAGTCAAAACAATTCCGGGCCCACTAAACACAAACTCGTGACTCTCTCTCTGTGAGTCAATAATGATTTGATTAATGATGCCATCTATTGTTGTTAAATAAAATTATTACAAACAAGTGTAGCTGATCAACGGTTGTCATTATATACAAACAAACCTCAACTTCCATTTTCTCTCTTCGATCTCTTTGTTTTTGTTTTCTTCAATTTGTTTTTCAAAGCAACATGACTAGCTCTTCTGCCCCTTCTCGAAAGGTTTCATTTTTCTTTCAATTTTGCCCTAATTTTGATTTGGGTTTTTTTAATTTTGTTTATTTATTTGTTATTGTTAATTTTTTTTATTTTTTTGATTTAAAGGCTTTAAGCAAGATCGCTTGTAATCGTCTTCAGAAAGAGTTAGTTGAATGGCAAGTTAATCCACCTGCTGGATTTAAACATAAAGTTACTGATAATCTTCAAAGGTGGTTATTAATGGTTAATGGGTTTTTTTTTAAATTTTTTTTTTTAATTCATTTCTGTTTTTTTTTTATTTAGTTATTTGTCAATTTATTTAAATTTTTGATTTTTTTTTTCTTGAAAGGTGGGTGATTGAAGTGAATGGAGCTTGTGGAACACTTTATGCAAATGAAACTTATCAGCTTCAAGTTGATTTCCTGAACATTACCCTATGGAAGCACCACAGGTCAGAAGAAGATTTCATTTTTATTTTATTTTTTTTGTTATTTTGGGGGAATTTTGGTTTATGGGTTTTAGTTAAATTTTTTATGATTTTTGTGAAACAGGTTATTTTTATCCCACCTGCACCTCAGCATCACACATTTATAGCAATGGACATATATGTTTAGGTAAATTTTTCTGGGATTTATGCTTTTGATTCAAGATGCATGTGTTGGTTCTCAAAATGTTTTTGATTTGATGTTTTATTTTGCTATTATTGATGTTAAAATGAGGTTTCTGCTCTTAAGTGTGTGTTGATGTTTATAGGGTGATAAGTTTTGTGCTGCGAGTATTTTTGTGTATTGTGTCATGTCTGCATGGATTGCTCTCCTCTTTGGGTGAAAAAACAGTAATGTTACCATTTATTGTTGGGCATCTAATGCTAGCAAAATTTGCTTTTGCTAGTTTGTGATAATTGAAGATTTAGCAAATTTCTATCTTTATGTTAGTGCTAGCGACAGGTGTGAGAGATTTGCACAAAATGAAAATATATTTTAACACCTGGGTTTCAGCATAAGATTATATATTTTTGTCTTTAAACTCTGGTTGGCGTTTGAAATTCTTGTTTTGAGTTTAACTTGAGGTCTAGGGAGACAGTTTAGCTATATTACTAGAAAATGTGTAAGTTTACAACTGTTTTCTTTCACAAGAAGCTCTTCTAACTAGATACTGGTGCTCAGTCCTGCCCATTTGAAGAGACTATAATACATCTTCCTAGTGGGTGTGTATGATCGACACCCTCTTTGCTATCTTTACGAAGGGGTCATCTGTTAACAATATGAATCCTTATACAATAGTCGGTTGATGTCTTGATGGTGAATCAATTCTGGGATGTCTTTAAGAATGCTGTTCGCATTTAATAACTCACCTTATATGGGATTAGTGTTGTCTATACCTTATCATAAGGAAATGAGATTTTGTGTTTCAGATCTGCTGGTGTTTTTATCGAAATGAGCTCAATTCTCAACAGTATATTATACAGTATTTAAAAGTCGATCACAACCACTAATGGGTCAGGATGATACTGTCAATGGTTTCTAAATATGAATAAAAAACATCGATGTTCTAGTTGCCAATCCCTTACTGCATAAAGCAGCATTCTGGCGCTAGAATGTCGTCTTCAGAGTAATGTTGATTGCTTTGTAGTTAAGTCTAATATAGGTATCTTCAATGAGCATTTAAAACATTAATTACGATAGAGATCACGTTTTCAGCATTCTGAGATCTCATTTGCTGTTTGTTTCATAAAGGCAGGTTTGGAGAACTTTAGCTGTCTAAATTTTTGTTAAGAAATCATCTAAATGTCTAAAACTGATATTTTTCTTAAAATGATATATCCCCAATTTCTGGATTATTTTTCTGTTGCCAAAGCGTTTGGCCGTTGACTCTTGTTTGAACCTGATGGTAAAATAAATGTGGTTGCTGTTTTTGCTGCTTCTGTTATTGATGCCTGCCTAATTTTCTCCAGCTTCTTGTTGGTGTTTACTTGTTCTTTTTTCAGAGGTGAACAAGCAGATTATTTTATTGAAAAGAGTAGCATACTAGCATATAGTAACTGTGCCAAATTGATTTCAATCCTTCATGCCAATTGAAATCAGGTTTCTGGCTACCGCATTAGAAAGAAAATGGACTTAACACAACTGCATTGCTTTCCATCAGTTTGTGCAAGATCAAAATTTTGCCTTGACTAGGAAAACATGCCTAGAAACGCCTTGGTTCATGTGAACCCTTAGCCTCAACCCTGGCACCTACGTGTGCGTAGTGCCTGTGAGTGTGCAGGTAGAATATAGGGTCTTAGAAGATAAATATCTACTCTCATTATTATGGGTTCACGAAGCTTGGTGGTGCCTCTAGTTAGTTGTATGAGAAATAGATGTGTACATAGCTTTCAGAACTTCATTTAAGTGCAGAACCGTAAGACACTGACTGATTCCAAAACCACTGTATGTGACGGTATATTCTGTTTCAATATGTATAGCCTAGCAGAGGAACTAGAGCATTTGTTATTCTATTGGGGTTTCGTCGGTCCAAATAATGGAAGTTGAACTTGCTTTTTCAGGCAAATCAAAATAGAAAGAACAAAACTGTGACCCTGACTTTCATCTTTCTCCTATTTTTGTACTGGTCTCTATGATTTTCCTATAATTAATCGATTATATCGTACTTAATTCATCAGTTTCAGAATCATCTAGCTCAGAGTAAATGTCGCTTTCCACTACATCACTATTTTATTATGCTAGTCAAAGGTGTTGATTATTTGTGTGCGACATGTTCATGACTTTCGGATCATAATGCCCTTTTAACAATTTGATGTTTCTCTTTCTTGGTGATCTGCCAGATATATTGTATGATTCATGGTCCCCTGCTATGACTGTCAGTTCCATTTGTATCAGCATTCTGTCCATGCTGTCAAGCTCGACTGCCAAGGTATAGACCTAATGCCTTTGAGTGTATTTACTTTTAGATGACTTTTTTTTTTTTTTGTTAACTATTAATAATAATATTGTTTAAAATTTTATGTGCAGCAACGCCCTGCGGATAATGATCGCTATGTGAAGAACTGTAGAAATGGCAGATCTCCCAAGGAGACGAGGTGGTGGTTTCATGATGACAAAGTGTAATACAAAAAATATAAATTATTGAAACAACTTCCTTAGGTTGTTTCACGAAAATGTAGTTCAGTGGCCTAATGCAAATTTGAGGCCTTGAACAAGTCAGGAGTGCTGTATATTTGCATGCCTGGTATCTGTAAGGAAGAGTAGTTTGTGCTTTAGCAAATATTTCATAGCCAAACAGACTGGGAACTAATGTTTGAAGTACTTGGTGCGCCTAAACCTGTCTTTTTTCACTTTTTGTTTTCATACTTGGTGTCTGAATGTAACTTTTGTGGTTTTAACCTAGATTTACATTGACTTGGGCGCTACTGATTTGTATAAGGTGATTCATTGTTCTGTTGGATCCAGCGTAAGTGACGCGATGAACTCCTTTGTAGTTATCTTGTTCTTGTGGATAAAATAATTGAGTGCATCCTTGTCCCATGGTCCAACATGCCTGAGAGGTAAGCACTTGGTCAGTTTACAAGATTGGATAATGTTGTTAATTGGTGGCAACTGGCAACATAGAGAAAAGGTCCTATCAAGCTGATGACAGATATGAAAACGTCTTCATCTGTATGTACAAAAGCACTTATTTATGAGACATTGTGGATATGGTATGACAAGCTTATTCTTGGTAATAAGTCAACAAGTAGATCTATTCTTATTTTCTCAAGATTTAAGTGATCAGACTTGCCTGAATTGCTGCAACTAGCAATGACCAATCACCAATGACATCCCTAATGCAACATTGAATCAAAGTATCAAACCAAAAAACAGACCAAGAAGTGATTTATTACAGTGACTTGCGGCGCAGTCTGTTGCACGCTTGTCCTCTACCATCCTCTAAATTATTTTGAATAGAATAAAACCGCAAAATAAATGACAAATAGCTTGCGTTCCCACAAGCGCGTCTACCCGGCGCATAGACTGGTGCTCCTCATAACAATGAACATCTTACTTGAGAGTTGAGATCTAGAGGTGACTATCATCTTCTACACAGTTGACAGTTCTCAAGCAATTCAAGTGGGCTATTACTATGAGCTTTGGGAAGTGGACTTTCAACTAATGGGCTTTCCCTTATGCCAAGATGGGCCTTGTGTGTCACTAGCTTGAAGAAACTCAAAACCAAACACAAACGCGAACACAGGGAAAAAAACAAACACACGCACACAGAACAGAGAAATGCGAATGGTTCTTGCTTCGTCTTTCTCCACCTTCTTCTTCTCTTTC
>JAJHQE010000132.1:0-39552 GCA_020826895.1 Aquilegia kansuensis
GAGCTCTTGATCTGTAGCCTTCTTCCTTTTACGGTTTGTCTTCCTTGACCGTATAGATCAAAATGTTGGAACCATCCATTTTATCATCATATCCTCCAGAAGCCACAATGCTTCGTCGCCAACTTCAACTCCCGGCACATTCCACCGTCTCTGTCAGCGGTGTTGATCCATCTGTTATTCTCCTTCGTAATTTCCATGACGCACAATCAACACGTGTAATTTTACACTTTCCTTCTTCATCATGCAAAAGTATCCTACAATTATGTTTGAAACATACTTATGACTAGTGGTCTAGTGTTGTTTTAACCTCACTTTTGTAGCATCACCAGCTCTGAACAATTTCCTCTAACCTCAAGCTGGTGCTTTCTCCATTACCAAACCTTGTCATAACAAGGGTTCTCACATTTTTCTTTACCCGCCGGCCTCTTATTTATGGGTTTTTCAAATCTTCTTCTTCTACTACTTCTTACCCTTACTCTTCATTCCACAACCTGCAGGGAAAACTCTTTTTGCAAATTTTTCGTTGTCAAGGGAATGGATTTGAAGACATGATTGAATGATCCTTTTTAGTTTTTTTTTTTTTTTTTTGTGTTGATGCTGCTAATAATAAATAAAATCGAAGGAGTAATTAAGAAGAGAAAAGATGGCAAAGCAAAAAAATAAAATCCCAATATAGTAAATTTTAGATAAGTAGTGAACTATGAACCCAAACAGTTTAATTCTGTACTTTTATGTTCCATGAAATGTGCACACAAATTAAAGCTGTACAAAAGTTTGGGTGTTCTACAGTGTAAGAAATCAACCTGAAGAAGCAAATGTTAAAAAAAAAAAACAAAAAGAAAGAAACCCGAAACCTGATAATTGAAATAAACCTGAAGAGAAGATGCAGAGCAGAGCACACAATTCATTCATACAAATACCAATGGCATATGTTATGTTGTCCGGAATAATGCTCATTTAATGAGAAATTCATAGATGTTTCATGTTTTGGTGCAGTCTGCGAGATGAAGTTATACAAGTACCCTCCTACCTAGTAGTACACCACTCAATGCAAGTACTATGCAACTCTCTCTCTCTCTATGTAGTCTGTAACTCTGAGACATCTCCATTTTGCAAAATTTAGTATAAAAATTCAGCAATAACATAGTGTGACATATAATAAATTAACAAATTCATCCCCTGTTGTTTCAGTAAAAGGGTCCTTAAACCAAATTCTCAAACACCATTGACATGTCTCTCAAATTTTATAGACTGTGTGTCGTGTTTGTTTTGTAATCATCTACCTATGTTGATTTTGGTCACAAGTCAAACAATGAATGTCTAATTTCCATCTCCTTATTATCTGTCAAAGCATATAAACATAGTCCAACTAACTATAATTAATACCTAAACAACATACATACATACTAATACTTGTGTTCCAAGAAATCCGCAAAACTTGGTCTCCAAGTTATGCAAACTGGCAGAAAAACTTTGATACTTAACATAAACATCAAACCGTTATTTTTCAGTTACTGCTGGTCCTATATCATTACACGTCAATAATATAAAAAAACTTTTACTAATGGTTAAAATTGGAAGAAAAAAAAGAGAAGGTGACATCTAATATTTACACTTGAGATACAAGAAGAAAACTGTGAATTGGCTTAATAAGGAATGAAAGATCTGGAAGGAAAACATATGCTCAACACCGCCTTTAGTTAAACCCTTATGATTTTTGTATAAACCCAAACCACCGCTTAAAACCCCCATTACAAATTTACAATTACATTCTCTTTCTAAAAACCTCTCATCTTCTTCTTCTTCTTGGATATATAATACGAGTATCATTTTCTTTGTTAAGTTGTTTGTTGTTTGTGTTATGATGATGATGAATGGTAGTAGTAAGGTAATGGCAAGAAGGCTTGTGAAGCAACTTAGTCCACGTCTCTTTTCAACAACATCCATCATTCGTACATTTATCAATGAACCGGCAACCACCATTAATGGTGGTTATGATGGTTTGTTTGAGTCAAGAACTGGTGGTTCTATGGCAGAGTGGATGCGGATGCCAGGTGGTGTTGGTGTTAGTGTACGTTATGCAAGCACTTTGGCTTTAAACAAAGATGATAAAGTTGTCAAGAAGCAAACCACCAATGGTGATGCTGAGAAGAAAGAGAACAGCTATAGCGAGTTATTGGGGTGTTGGTCCTTCTAAGATTACTAAAGAAGATGGTACTGAGTGGAAATGGCATTGTTTTAGGGTATGTAATAAGCTGATGATGATGAATTTAATATTTTTTTTGGATTTATTGATTAATTGATATACACAAATTTGTTAATGAATTTTTGTTTACAGCCATGGGAGACATATCAAGCAGATACTTCTATCGATTTAAAGAAGCATCATGCTCCTACTACATTCTTGGACAAGATTGCTTATTGGACTGTCAAGTCTCTTCGTTTCCCTACGGACTTGTTTTTCCAGGTATTCTATTTTTAGAGTTTTGATTGGTGATGCCTCTATCATAGTCTTGCATAAGATCAATATACAATTGCTGTATTCCTTCCTCCCCCCACACCCAAAAAAAAAAAAAACAAAAAAAAAAACATATCTTATATATTGTGATGTGAATTGAATAATATTTGGAGAGGTTTACCAAAATTTGGTATTTGGTAACAACATCGTCGAATATGAAATTTTGCTATCAAAATAACATGGTATTCATACTTCAGTTTTCATCACAATTAATTTAAGTTTTTTCATCCACAATGGCTCTGTGCTATGTGACATGCATTGAAAATTTTCATATTAATTTAGGACTTGAATCTAGGGGTCTAAAAGCTAAATGGGTGGAAGGGGTCTAAAAAGTTAAATTTTGCATATTAACTCAAACTTTGTGCTGGAATTTGATTTTACTAAGGAAATGCAACAGTTAAATTTATTAACACCTTTTGTTGTCGACTAAGTTTTTCTTGTAAAAACTGGAGTTTTCAAATATGAAGCATCTAATGGTATGATGGAATTGGGGTGAATGGGGCTTTAGCACCTGTGTGCTTAATCTGAAGTTTTGTTGTAGTTTCACTGGGTGTGCACTGTCTTTAGACTTGCTAAGTTGCTATGGCTGCTCTTGCAATTGCAAGGCGTCAGAATGTTGGATTGCTTATTACATAACACTAACCTGTGTGTATCTAATGGTACAGAAGAGATATGGTTGCCGGGCAATGATGTTAGAAACTGTAGCAGCTGTGCCAGGAATGGTGGGAGGAATGCTCTTGCACTGCAAGTCCTTGAGGCGATTCGAGCATAGTGGTGGGTGGATTAAGGCATTGTTGGAAGAAGCAGAGAATGAACGGATGCATCTTATGACTTTTATGGAAGTATCCAACCCCAGGTGGTATGAGCGAGCACTTGTCATTACTGTTCAGGGTGTGTTCTTCAATGCATACTTCCTAGCTTACATGGTTTCTCCCAAGTTTGCTCATCGTGTCGTTGGGTACCTTGAAGAAGAAGCCATTCATTCCTATACCGAATTTCTCAAGGAACTTGACAAAGGAAACATTGAGAATGTACCAGCTCCAGCAATTGCTATGGATTATTGGCGTTTGCCACCTGGCTCCACTCTTCGTGATGTTGTTACGGTTGTCAGAGCTGATGAAGCACATCACCGCGATGTGAATCACTTTGCTTCAGTAAGCTCTCTCTCTCTCTCTCTCTCAATTACAGGGTTCCATGCTTAGATTGTGATGGAGTTCACCTTTGGCATATTAGCCATCCGTGAGATTGCACCCACTAGCTGGAATTCAGAAACAGCCTATTGTTTGACAAATTTTAACATCAAGCATTGTTGAAAGATCAATTTTACAAGGTCACATACCTTTTAAAGTCATGCTCCATGAATATCCTGATTTAGACAAGTAGATAAATTTCAAATCTTTAACTATAATGCATTGAAATTATCAGTCAAAGTTCCATTTGCTTTAGATTCAACACGTACACAAGAACACACAACTTTATGAATTTAGTTTAGGTTCACTTGGGTATGGAGTTTGTTTTAATGTGATGATGTCGTAAATAAATTGCAGGACATACACTACCAAGGGCGTGAGCTTAAGGAGGCACCTGCACCAATTGGGTATCACTAAAACCTCTGACCATCCATATATATTGATCACAAGTTAGAAACTGGAGAACTCTATTCCATAAATAAAGCTTGATCTACTACAGGTTCTATTGGATTTAAATTGACTCTTGAAGGTTATTGACATTGTTATATCTAATTTCTTCTTTTCAGCTGTAATGTACTTTTTGGTCTGGTATAGAAGCATAGATGTATATTTGCAGTTTTTAATGTACTAAATGATTTATATCATTTCTACCTGACATATATTTACAATGATTTTACAAAGGCAAATTATGCAAAATGGTGTTTATTGGAAAATACTTGGGACATAAAAGGTCACAGTACATCACACCTTTGGCAATAGGTTTCGTTCAAACTGTAACGAAGATAGTTGTAGCTTGTCATATATATACATTATCTTCCTCGAATTTTTGGAGTCAGACATCGCAATTTTGCAACAGCTTGTCTTGGGGTACTTAGGTGGTGTTTAGTAGGTCATCTCATGCTATGAAATCGTAATTGAATATGATACTCATTATATCCAAATATTTTGCCCTTCAATTCTTGCAAATGATGTGTTGAAGTGACCCTTTATAGTTCATACTGGAGAGGTGTTTTCCCTTGGAAGGGTAGATGTAAGAATTGTGGACATAACCAATGCTATGTAAGTAAGAAGTTCTAGGTAGCACTTGGAATTCAGGGAATTTCTGTTTTTGCTTGGTAAAGATACATGAAATCCTTTGTGGAGAAGGGCATTGTTTTGTGGGCTAAGAGAAATTTCTTTTGTAAGTGAAATTGTCCAGGAGATATGGTCATGCACAACTACAAATATGGACCAAGGATGGCTATAAGCTCTGTTACTAATCCGATACTAGCTGTGGACCCGTGTTATGCATTGGGATTGGAGATTTTACAAGAGAAATACAAAATTTAGTTATAGAACCAATTAGTATAAATTTTTTTTATTTGTTTTATCGAAGAAAATTTGTGAGAACTTGATGATCATATAGAGTGCCACGTAAAAACAGTATCTGGTGAAGTTAGTTGGGAGAGAAACATGTGGTTGGAAACTTTGTACAATGCACACAACTGATTTTACTGCTCTGTTAACCAATTTTGGCATAAATGCAGCACTTGAGAAGTTATCACTCAAAAAGACGACTTGGTACACCACCATGATGATGAAGTTTCTTCTGAATTTTGGGAAGGTGTACGTTTGAGGGAAGCAAGGGTTAAGAGTAGCCCTAATCTGTATGGTTCTGAGTTTAGAGGGTACAACTGATTCTGAGGTGGTGGAGGAACAATGAGAATCAGGATGTTGTAGTCTTAAAATCCAGATACAGTGTTGTGAATTGTGAAGCTCTTGGGGAATTTTTTTATATATGAATAGAGAAAAAAAAACACACACATACAATAAAATACACACACACAAAGGTCAGACTACATTGTAAATTAAATTATCTCCACCCAAAAAAAAAAAAATTATCTATATTTCCTAGTTGAAGTTCATCTGGTTTGGTGGGTGATGTGATCTTAAAGATGGATTGATTGTTATTTGTAGTAATGGTGACAAGGTTGGTTATAGGATGCTGTCATAGACTTTCTCGTGATTTATCGCAATTTGGAGACTATGATTCAGACTATCCAAAGCGAAAATACACAAGTCAAAACAGAGATTCAATGGTTAAACATATTAATCCAATCCTCCAAAGTCTAATATAGCTTCCTATGTTATATACTGATAATAACAGAACATAATCTTAGGCACTAATCTTGGGCACTACAATGAAGACACAACAAGAAACACCAGCACAAAATTATATAGTTCGTTTACATGACTTGCCAAAACTGAACAGAGCTTACATCATTTTCAACAAAACTAAAAAGAGTAAGAGCAGTAGCAGAGACCCCAAGCCATACCCCTCAGCATCAGAGCTAGATGAACCATATGGTTGTCTACTGGAAGGGAAGAAGCAGCTAAAGAAGTGAATTAGCAATAGTAGTATAACAGGGAACACTACCACTAAAGAGAAGGCAAGTTCTTGTATTTGAAAGAGAATAGGTATATTTTCTAGCAAGACTGGGCCACAGATGGCTAGTCCCAAAACTCCCACTACAAGGGAAGGAACTAAAGGTGATGGTCCTCCATTCCCCATTTCCTAGGAAGATTATTGCAGTCTGCAGATGGATAGTTTCTTAACAAGCTTTCTATAAGATGTAGATGAAAGATGATAGTAGATATAGAGTTGTTGCTTGAAGGTTGAAGCTAACCATGAGTAGGAATTTTCTTATTATTCTACAAATTGGACTTTGCATTACATATTTTATATTCACAGTTATTTAATGTTTGTTGTGCTTCTGGAGTGACAGCATATATTTTTTTTGTCATGTCATCTGGAATAGATTGAGCTGATGTGGCGAATGATAGTACAATATGACCATATTTATCGGAGAAAGAAATTGTTCCACACTTTTAAGAGAGTGTAGAAGCTAACTCTCCACCGGATGAAACCACGTGGCTCTAAAAAAATTAATTTTTTTTACAATTGCCACATGGCTTTATCTGCGGAGAGTTAGTTTCCTGTGGAACAAATTCGCACTCATATTATCGAAAACCCTTCTTTCTTTTTATTACAACTAGGCCAGTCTATCATCATCACTGATTCACTGACCCTAAACTCCTAAAGGCCAAGGCTAGTCAAACATGAAGCCATTATTCTATGGAACATCTGGTAGGCTTATTTGACAGGCTGGTTCTCTAAAATGGAGAACCTTTTGACAGCCTAACCAATCCCTAGCTCTTAGGTTTCTGCGGCAGCACACCTGAAGGAAATTTCTGTGTTAGTTGTGCTCGGTTGGGTTATGAGACTGAGCTTTTGCACTCTGCAGCAAAAATGGTGTCAAAAAATCTACAATCCACTTCTGATGAGAAAAGGAAGTGTGGAGTGTCACACCAGAATTCTTTGTACTTGTTAATGATCTTTTCTTTATAATTTGATGTGTGTTTCGATTGGTGAGATAGAAGACCAACTCTTTAGAAAATTGCTTATAAATTGACATCAATTGGATTTTAAGAGACAAGATAGTTTATAAGTCGACAAATGAGAGAATACAAAATTAGTCCTTAGGTAAGGTAGTTTGATATGTTCTTTGAGTCTCACGCTCTGTGATGGGAATAGCTGTTAAGCTAATTGGATTGTTCCACAATATTAGATTATACATGTCATCATTAGAAATTTATAATAATTCTCTAATGTCCAGCAACGATTAACAGTTAGTATAACATCAATTAAGCATAGCATAACATCGATCCAAGTTGTGATTTACTAAGAATGATGGTTTCCAATTTGATTTTATAATCTCGAAGGGCAACAAAATCATTCAATAAACTACTCCAATGGGGCATAATTAGGGGTGGAAATGAACGGATCGGAAATGGCATGTTCGGAAAAAATAAATCGGAAATCGGAATTAAAAAATGGGGTTTTTAGACTTTGGGACGCCTAAATAATACCTATTTAGGAAATAAGACGCTTTTAATTGGCATTTAAAGTTTGGGGCACTTTTCTTGAGTTGACTATGTTGACTGTTGTTTGCTTGTTAATTTTTTTTAAAATGACAATATTACCCCTCTATGTGTTAGCACGAGATTGAATTTTAATAAACAAAACCGTTACATGTCATATATTATCCATTGATTCCCATCTTATGGTTGATAAATTGACACGTGTCGTTATACCATCGCTTGCAAAACTTTCAGGATTTAGTTATTAGAGAAGAAGACACTGTGTTAAATAAAATTAGGGAATAGGACACCTGTGCGGGTTATTATTGGTATTTATAAAATATGAGTTTTTTGACTGAGTGAGTCAACGGTTAGTCATAGCAGTAACTGACGGGAAGGTGCCCCATACTCTAAATACCAATTAAAAAGCATCCATTTCCCTAGATAGGCATTAATTAGGTGGCCTAATGCCCTAAAGTCTAAAAACCCTTAAAAATTTCTTCCAATTTCTTCCATGTTTTTTCGGAACAACCAATTTATTCCAATTCGGGATATCGGAAATCTTCGGAATATCGGACAAAAATAAATTCGGATCAATCGGAATTCCAACATAAAAAAAATCGGAATTCCAACTTGAAAATATATCGGAATGGATTGAATTCCAAATCGAAAATAGTGGACGTGATCCGTTTTGAAAACTTGAAAATTCATTCTTTCTACTAAGTTAATTTGTTATTGTGATGTTTTTATCTAACATAGTATAACTAACCATAATAGTACTATTACATTTTTTTTTTGTTGAACCATATTGATATTTGATAACATTAAGATTTGAGACTAATTATAATTTGTCATTGAGTCCTCATGTGATTTTAAACTTGGTATATTATTTTTATGTCTATAGTACATATATTTTCAAAAATAAGAATAGTTAAATCTCTTAAATTATCGAAAATTTTCAGAATATTTATCGGAAAATCAAATCGGATTAACAATCGGAAAAATCGGATCGGATTCACAGAAATAGTTCCAATTCCATTCATCTTTTTTTGGAAAAATTGGAAATTCGGAAATCGGAACTACAATAATCCATTCCAAATTCGGAAAAATCGGATCGAAAATCGGAAAAATCGAAATCCGCAGAATTCACACCCTAGGCATAATTCAGGAAATGACAAGGGTTTACCTGAAATGTGAGCCTCAGCGACTTCAGAACACCATCATTTCACCTCTTCCTCCACCACCTGACAAGGCAACTTGTAGCAGGCAACCTGTTGCAGAATCAGTTAGCCTTCTCTTTTTAGCTTGCAACAATGCCAAGCAAAGTTTCAAATGATGCAGCAGTTTTGGGTGGACTGAGGGCAATGACTTAATATTCAGAGCTGCCTTGTGTGATGCCATAAAAAAAATAAGACAACAAAAATGTGTTTCGCATGACTCATTTATTCACATACATGCAACACAAAGTCCATGACATTTACATTTAGACCAGCTACAGAACTGGTTCCCAACATTAAGTGAGCTTATAGAAAAGCAATATCTAAGACATCGGATTAAGGAATAAATCAATACTTAAAATAACTCGTGTTAAAAGTTATTGTTCTTCCATATCCGACCAGTTACTCGCAGCTTCAGCTCTTGCCTATTTCCACCAGAGAAGAATAGTGCCATGTTGCGATGAATGACCAAACCATCATAACTATCGCGGACCTTTTTATGGCTGTCCCTAATGCTCCTTGGTACCCCCTGATATTAGCTTCCGACCATTGCCACCGACTTCCAGACTGTAGCTGAAGTTTTTTGCGTCATTATCGTCTCCCATAAATCTCAAGAACGCCATATAAACAGGAGCTGCCCCCGATAGGAAGGCCTCAAAATGGAGACAGAAGTGTTGCCCAAAGCAGTTAAAAACCTGCAGTAAATACAATAGTTAAGAAGAAATCTGTATAAAGATTTACTAGAGCAAAGAGTGAGGGGGTGAGAGGGTACTGCACAACTGCTAACATCTAACATGTTTAAAGCAAGCAAGCAACAATGGTTATCTTTGTTTACTTCATAAGGTTGACAACAAATGTACCCTCCATAGGCATGAATTTCATTTCGTACATACTAGCAAATCATTAAGATGTTACAGCTTGATATAATAATTATCCATAAGAAACATGAATGACAGCTTGATATAATAATTATCCATAAGAAAAGTTTGAGTGCATTTCTAAGTTTAAATGTTACATCTGTACACATTCCCTTCTAGCCATTACATACAAACTCAGAAGATATATCCTACCAAAATATGATCGTTTTTACATTCTAATGAAAGCAGATACTTGCACATGGCTTCATGACAACTCAGAAAATTTAGATGAATGTTTGATTGAAGTTTATGTTTATTGCAACTCGTCAATAGTGTTTCTTCGAATAAGAGAAATGAGATAACTCAGTTGGCTTAGGATTCGTAATGATACTTTATCTGCTTACCAGAGTAAAAAAGAAAATAGAAAATTACACTGAAATAGTTTTCATTAAGTCGGCCATCATAGAATTGGCCAGGCGTATGTGGTCTATTAAAGTCACGGCGAGGTGTGTTATATCACATGAATAATTTATTTTGTTCTGGTGCAATCTGCATAACAATTTGTGTTTTTGGTTTGGCATCATAGTACCTTTGGCTCGACCAAGGATCTATACTGACCTACCTAAAAGAGAGAACACAATACCCCAGTTAACTAAGTGACCACTCCACAATAAATAGGGAATTTCATTAAAAAATGGAAGATGTTACATCCCTAGTACCAGATAACGAAACTCAGCAAGTAGCCAAGTTACCAACCATCTGCATACACCCAATACAATTTATAAAGAGTCATTGTGATCATGGTGAATCATTCTCGGATGAAAAAAAGTCACTGTGAGCATAATGGTGTTGCACGTAATGTAAAACTAGAGTTTTCAGAGTTGGCAGCTAACCAACCCAAATAAGAACACCAACCAAAAAAGGAAATCCGCCAAATAAGTCAACTAACCAGACCCCATATTAAACTCCATTCCTAGGTTTGATTCTGTCCATACAGCCTTTGATGAGGCAGCGAAGGGCGGACAGTTTAGACTGGTTGAAAAATTAATAATTAAACCACTTGGAATTCCCAGTGCCGATGATCAACCGACGCTAAGGTATCACTACAGTTTACTGGATGTTATAAATGTGCTGTCCGATCTGATCATCAAAACTGAAATATTTAAAGCGAGTCCATATAGTGTCAGATTCTCTGGGGTTTTGTTGATCAGTTTGCGAGTCCTGATCCAAAAACCAGTCCAGCCCAGAACAAGTTGCAAAAGCTATATCTGGTTTCATTGACCAATTAGAGCGTAGCAACAGATTAATTGGCTACTAGGTCCACAAAGGTATCCTTGACATGAGCTAGTCATTTAGGATTTTAACTACTTCATGTATATATAACCCAATATAACTGTACTTTATTATCTCTAAATTTTAAGGGACATGAGAAGAAAATATATCTACAAATCTACAATTGAAAGCACTTAGCAGAATCATCCATGCTTGCGAGCATTTGCTAAAAATAGCCCAAGCTTAAGGAATCTCAATAATTCCATACCTCACTATAACTCCTTGAGTGTTTGAATTCTCAGGGCTTTCAGGTTGTTACATCATTCTCCACTTCATGGTTAGCTTAAAAAACATTTCGATTTCAACCTTTCATGCTTGGCCAATGACATGTCTGAGCGACGGATAGTGAAAGGGTAGCTATGCCTTCAGTGTGTATTAGTAATGGGTGGTTTGGGAGCTTGACATTCAACACATTCATCTCACCGCTTGTTCTTCAAAGAAGTCGAACACCTATTACGTACATATGCTTTATGTGCTTAAATTTCAATTTGAGCCAACCATTTCTTGTCAGCCAGTTGGGCACATCCAGCACAACCTTAGCCAACACGTTCGATGATAGAAATGTCTCAGATAGTGGGTTTTGGTGTCATATTCAAACATATTATATAATTTTATAGGTTTTTAAAAGACATCGTTCTAATTCAAACTGGTTTAAAATGCAGTATGGCCGTATCAGTAGGAAGGAGCAACCAATACCGTACATGCAGTCATGCACAGCATGTTACCATATTAGTCGCAATCAAATAAAATCAGATCCATTACTAAATGAAATCCAATGATTATAGACTGCAACTTCATTACAAAAACATATATGCCCAACTGCAAATGTTTAGGATCGTTTGGAATTTTTTTGTACATCTGTTCAATCAAAGTTTACCAAGTGTCTCCACATCCGTTCTACTTCCATATCTCCCGAGTCCCGAGTTCTGACTCTTGCTCTTGCTGTTTTAGACCCCTAAATTCTACATAGTTTCTAGAGTGGAGTTGTTTAGACATGGCCAAACATCTTACTGAGTTCTTCAATAGTTGAATCACCAAATGAAAATGGAAAATTATCGGATGATACAATTTGCACTAATCCCTAATTATATCCACCCTATCTTTTCCACTCATCCATTTAACATCCTTGCTTCTACTATACTAAGCCGATTATTGCCCAACATTATTTTGTAATAACAGAGCAGTGGACCTTACTGTTTTCTTTCTAAACTAAGCATTCAATTTGAATGGAGTCCAACTACACCTCACTTTCAACTATTCGATGAAATTATATGGATGACATCATCCATATCTAATAACAGAATCTAATAGATCAGAATCTTGTGGTTACAGAAAATAGAATACTAATATATCAGAATCTTAATATCAGATAATCAAGCTTCTACTTTCTTTAGGATGTTTTGGGCATGTGTAGCTAGAATTGGGAACTTTTGCATACACTTACCAAGTACCACCTTAAGTAACCTCTGAAGTACTAAATTTGATAGAGACAGAGTAAAGTAAATAATTCATCAAAGGTGAATTTCTAAGAACAAATTCCCTTTTCATCTTTTAAAACGATGAACAACATTCCAATAATAATACCAATCAGTGAGTAAGATCATAACAAACAACAACCATGAACATGTAAAGTAATTGAAAGGAAAGAGATGGAAATAGAAAGAAAGCTTACAGTGAGCATCCAGGTAGCATTCTCAACCTCTTGTGGGTTGGATTTTACATATCGATGGTTGAACGTGCACCCATCATGCATGTCCACCTTGTGATCATTTTTAAGGTGAGCAACAAGTGTAGGAATATCACCAGTGACAGGGCACTCTGAACCTGCATAGGGACAATTATAGGGCCTGAATCTGCACAGCTGCTCATGTTTCAATTTGCTGTAATATGGAAACACATCAAGACATCCATGGTTCTGATATTTGCACGGAAGTTCAAGGGACTCGGCAACCTTCTCAAGAGCTAGGCATCTTATGTTTCCCATTTCATAGCGGCACGTAGGACAGTGATTATGGACTCTCAGTTTGCAATTTGAGCAGAGGGTGTGGCCATTTGGACACTACAAAAAGCAGAGACAAACGTTAGACTAAATTGGAGAACAAATGAAGTGTAATTTTTTATGATGATGCAATAACATCAAAGCAATAATGCATAATTTAGAAAGTTAATATCAGCATTGACGCACTAAGAATGTCTTGGTGAGACCTTTATAACTATAGAAATTTCATCACGAGATATAGATTGAAAAATATGTCATTTTAACAATTAAACTATGTTGCAGTTATAGTTGAATTTTTTAAAAGGAATGAAAACTAGGGAGATATAAAAAAGCTTCAACAAGTTTCCCACGTTGTGAGATTGTAAAGCAAACTTTTTGATTATTTCAATGCCGTCATACGTTTATATTAAATTATTAATAATATGTTGCTTTCAATTGTAACTCAGATGTTTAAATGTGTAATTCGAAATCAATGGTCTTCACGATAGTGAAACAATTTTCTCTTTAAAAATAATCATAGACAACATAGAAGAGATGCAGTTCATTTTACGACCCCATATAACAGAAGAGACTAAACAAGAGAATATGTCATGATACAAATTACTTAAATACCTAATGCGTAAAGTTGACAAGCTTAGAAGAGATGGGAAGGAGACCTGATGTATGGGCGGGAACATTGACTTAGTGCAAACTGGGCACTCAAGAAGCTCATGCACACCATTCGTAGACGATATTCCAGATTTAACGCTAGAAGCATTTGATGGCTTACTATGCTGGACATTCTCCAGAATATTCGTCGTCAAAATTCCTGTGTCTTCAAACTGGGATTCAGATATATCCATACAAATATTGCTTCCGGTAGCCATACCAATATGATCACTGAGTCTGGTTTCCTAAATTGCAGGCAGCCAAAATGTCACCTTCTGTCATACGAATTCCTCAGGAACTCATACATTTAAATATGTATATATGGCAAATTCAAGTTCACACAAAATCAAACATATCCCTTCCACTTAAATGTCTATATCAGCAACCCGTATTAAAATTGCAGATTACCTGCAAAAAAGAATCTCAGATCAGTGGGGGGAGGGTTATAATCTTGATTAGATGAATGATTTAAGAAATAAATCTTCATTCTTTATAATTAGTAAGCGTTCAAATTTGAATATTTCGTTCCAGCATTTTGGTTTAATATATAATCTTTGTATAGTTTAATTGAGGCGGATTGTTTTACTCTGTTTCAAACAATATCTTCAACCCGTTTTGCTTGTGCTACGATGCTAGTTGCCGCAGAAATTCGAAGTTACGAATTATATACCGCATCTGAAAACTTGTAACTAAGGATCAGACAATTATTTGCAAATATAACACAAAGTACAACCAAAATCGATTGACACCATATAACACAGAGTAAAGAATTAGAAATCAAGGTATTTATTACATAAAGTGCATCATATTAACAAGTTTAGTTCCCTGTGTTTATAACATCAATTCCTAAAATTTCAAAAAATAAAAATAAGTAATTGACTTGATGGGTTCCAAATTTACAATAGTAAACATGTGTATATTGGCCGTACACTAGAAAGTAGAAAGACTACCATATATATATTTGTTTAAAACATTAGTAATTATTTTTAACTCCATAGTCCACAATTAATTACGGAAAAATGGAATGGCTGCACAATATATCCATTGCAAGCAACAAAGAAAAGCACCCACAGTTGTATATCATTCGGATTTTTTTTTCCAACTCCCAAGCCCTGATGCATGATACCTTGTAACATATTGAGAGCCCACATCTACTATTTTGCATTTGTGAGCAAAGAGTCATCTATGAATTGGGATTTTGGACAAGTAGTATGCAAGGCTGATATTTCGAATCCTTATAACAATGCTTTTTATGGGTCCCCATCCCCAAGGAGATAGAATGCACTGGGAACTCATTGGTTACCACGCGATCACCCCATAAAATGTTTTTATGAAACTAATTAACAAAAGCTTTGTTGATATGATATTACAGGGTGATCAATTAAAACCCCAAATCCTCCCCCTTCTTGTAAGATAAATACGGGGAAAATCAAATAACTAGATTGGTTTGTGCACATTGAATAGTTAATTAGGCTGTTCTCTATTAATCATAATATCATATGAAGATATCTCTCAATACAGAAATCAAACTGAAAACTGTGATGATATGGAACTAATTTAAAACAAAATTAGCAAAGAAGATAAGAAATTTACCAGAATTTTTCATTTCTCAATAATGGAAACTGAGAACAAGCCAAAGGGAGAGAGATGATAAGGGTGACCTGCAATATAAGTTTATGCAACTGAATTAAATGCAAGAGAGAGAGAGAGAGAGAGAGAGAGAGAGAGAGGAGAGAGAGAGAGAGAGAGAGAGAGAGAGAGAGAAGAGAAAAAAAAAATAAAGAGAAGAAGATCTTTACCTAGAAAAAGCGAGGAAAGAAACCAAAAAGAAAACCCTACAAGTTTTTCTGAGTGGCGATCGGCAGCGCGTGCGGATTTTGAATATCTCTCTCTCTCTCTTTCTTTTTCTCTTTCTCTCTCTTCTGTTCTTTCAGTCTGTCTGTTGAGTACTGATGAAATGATGAGAGAATGGTTTTCAATTCATCACTCAGCAATCGAAAGAGCAAAATAATAATAATAAATTTGTCTGTTGAGTCCGCTTCGGTTTGGTCCATTTGTGCACCAAGTCATCACCCACCCGCCCACCCACTCCACCCCAAAACACATTTATTGGGGAACTAGTTTATCCTTGGGTAATTTCCTGAAATAGCACAAACTATGGTGCAGTGACCCAAATTGGCACAAAAATAAGCCATTATACCTAAACAGGCAGAATATACTTTTTTACATTTTTTTACTTTTTTTTTATATTATTTTATCTTTCTATCGTTATTTCTCTTACTTACACAATTATCACGTGACAGTGATAAGTACATTTATAAGATAAAGACAACTAACTTTAATTTAGACCATTGATTCATACTAACACCTGACCGCGCTGGATTTAAAATTAGTATTAATTTATCAGGGAAAAAAAAATAGACCCACATAAGGGACCGAAAGCAACATTTCCTATCTAAGGAACTAAATGCAAAAAGGCCCCATTTTAAAGTCCAAGAAGTGAATGCTTACTATGCCAAGAGGAATGCTTACTATGCAAGAGATGAATGCTTACTATGCCAAAAACTCAATGCTTTGTTTCAACACATTTTGGGCCTTTTTTGCATTTAGTTCCTTAGATAGGAAAATGTTGCTTTTCGGGCTCTTAATGGGGGCCTCAATCATTTCCATGTTAATTATTTGGGTTTTTTTTTTTTTTTTTTAATAAAAATATATTATAATCTAAAAGGTTGATTACAAAAAAACAGAATCAAGCTTCACTGCTCTAACACCAATTTGGAGGAATAAGGTAGGTAGTAGGAACCAAGGAGCTTTTTATCTGCATGAAGTGCAATATGAGCCGAGCAGTTCCCACTCCTATTACAATGCAAAAGTAAATAGAAGAATAGACATAACTATAGATAAGAGTTTCATCTAGGATGTTGGTCGCACCCAGGATAAGTTTGCAGTTTTTCTGCTGAGGTAGTTTGCAGTTGACAGGTTGTCAGTTTCAATCACCACATTGCTCAGGTGTTGATGGAGCCCCTTTTCTGCATGCCGAAAGGATGCCTGCACATTCTGCCTCTACAGAGCCTGCTTTGCCTGCCTGACTGTCTACAAACATGAAATCCCCATATGTATCTGTGATTAGCATTCCAATGCCTATGTTTGAATCTGGTCCTTGGGGGTGGGATCCATATTGCACAAGGTGAGGGCTGAGGGCACTGTGCCTGAAGTGGGTTCTTTAGGATTATACGATTCTTTCCTCAGTTGAGCATCCACTTTATTTGCCAAATCATAGGGTCCACAATGATTCCTTGAAAGTAGGCCTGTTAAAACGTCCCTGGCCCGACCCTGTCCGACCCGACCTTTTTTATGAAAAACCCCTTTAAGTCAAGCCCTCCCAATTTTAAGGGCTGGCCCGACCCTGATGTATATAAGGGTAGGGCCAGGCCAATATTGAAAATGTGTAACCCGACCTAAGTCCTAATTAAGCCCTTTCATATTTATAGTTAAATTCATTACTACCCTTAGTTCACACCCAATTTTATGAACCCTTATTAAGGATATCAAATCTTGTGCGTCCGATGATGAGGTACCCCTTTTTTTATTGTAATTACATATATGAGATAGTATAATGTAATGTTATATTGTTTATGTAATATGGTAGACATTTATTTGGGAATGTACCTGTAGTTACCTACAGACAATTTTTAAAAATTTAATATATTCTATTTTAGTTAAATTTATTTATTTATTAGAATTACATTGTAAATTCATTTATATTTAGTAAAATACACAGTTGAAAATTGTCGGGCTATGAGCCCGACCCTCACCCCTTTTGAAAAGGGTAAGGGTAGGGTAAGGGCTTCAATATTTTGATGTCAACCCAGCCCTATCCCGGCCCTCATGAATAGTAAGGGTAGGACTACCCGACCCTTAAGACTATAGGGCTTAAGTGTTGAAGTGCTGGGCTAGCCCCAGCACGGCCCATTTCACAGGCCTACTTGAAAGAGTCTATCACATCTACTCTTCTAGATTGCCCAAGTAATGGACACACAAAAAGAGCTCCATTCATTTTATCCACTAACCAATCTTTAGGGGGTCAAACCAATGTTTAATCCATTGTATTTCATTTAAATTTGGAAGTGATTTAACCTAAAATTCCATTGAGAAAGGAACCAAACAGCTTGGGTAAAAGGGCAATCAAGTAACATGTGTTTTAGAGTTTCAAGGGATGGCTACACATAGGGCAAAGTTTAGTAGCAATAGGGATGTGTCTTCCTAATCTTTCTCTAGTAGGGACCCTTGGTAAAGACATTTCCAAGCAAAGAGGATTGCTCTAGGAGTAGAAATAAATTTCCATATTTTGAGGTTGGTTTTTCTATTTAAAGGGAGGAGGGGGTTGCACCATTAGTAGTTAGACACTTGTAAGAAGATTTAACACTAAAAATACCATTTATAACACCCATCCATTTCAATTTATCGACATTCTGATGGCCTCTAATGGTTGTGTTTTGGATATGATGGACAGTGAGGGGAGTGAAAAGTTGATAAGAAGATCAATATTCCACTGAGAGGTGTTGAGAAGAATTAAATGTTCAACTAACTGAATGTTAGGATCAAAGGAAGAGTTTATTAGGTAGGGAAATAGGTTTAAACGCAGGCTTGAGGAATCCAATTGGACTCCCATATGGATGGAGGAGCCATTACCTATGTCCCAACAAATGTGAGGAAAGATCTTTCCAGTAACACTAGAGATAGAGTTCCAAGTCCAAAGAAGAGTGATGGTGTGATGGGTTAGGGGAGAGGTGTGAGGGAAGTATTTTGACTTTAAAATGATAGAGCATAAGTTTTCAGGTTGGGTGAGGACTCTCCAAGCAAGTCTACTGAGGAGGGCATCATTTTGAGTGTTGAGGTTTTTTATCCCAAGGCCTCCCATGCATTGGGGAGGCACATTTTGTCCTAACTAATAGATGCATTTTTCTTTGTCATTTTCTTATTTCCCCCAAAAAATCTCTTTGAAGTTGGTTTAGTCTCTCAGTAATAGACTTTAGAATTTTGAAACAAGTCATTGGTAAAAAGGGATGGCAGAAGTCACAGAATTGATCATGATAATTCTACCAGCTTGGGACAACACTTTACTTTTCCACCCAGCAAGTCTTTTTTCCACTCTAGAGATGAGACTTTTAAAAAGAATGGATTTTTTTTTTTTTTACCAAGGAAGAGAGGGGTCCCAAGGTATAAATCTTCCTTTTTCAAAAGAGTCATATTGAGGGTATTCAAAATTTGTTGCTGAAGATGGGTAGGAGTGTTAGCACTGAATAAGATGCCATATTTAGAGAGTGTATCTCTTGTCCAGAGATAGAGGTGACAGAGGAGAGTCTGGAGAAGTTCATGAGCCTCAGATAAGCTCGAATTACAGAAGATAAAGATATCATCTGCAAACAGGAGATGGGAGATGGCTTGGCTGTTCCTAAAGACTTTGATGCCATTAATTTTTCTCTGGTTGCATTTTTGTTGGATTAATGTAGAAAGGAACTCCATGCAAATTATGAAGAGATAGGGGGGTATGGGGACCTGAGACCATTAATAGGTTTGAAAAACCTTCAGGAGTGTCATTTATGATAACAAAGGAGTGAATAGAAGAGATACATTTATAGAGGAGATCAATTATCTTTGGGGGAGACCAAACATCTGAGAATTTCAAGAAGGCATTCCCAGTTGACCCTATCAAAGGATTTAGACATATCTATCTTGATGGGCATTACTCCACTCTTACCTTGCTTTTTACGTAGAGTGTGAATTATTTCTTGGCCAGCAAGACATTGTCAGAGATTTGCCCATTAGGGACAAAGGCACATTGAAGGGGGGAGATAATTTTTGGGAGAAGATCTTTTATCCTGTCAGCCAACAATTTGGATAAAATTTTGTAGGTCACATTACAAAGACTTATAGGCTTAAATTCATAGGGAAGACTAGGAAAATCACATTTAAGGATCAAAGCAATTGGTATGGTTAATGTGCTCAATATTTTTTTATTATTTTCCCAGAACTCCATGACTAAATTGTGAACTTCAGGTTGGACTGTGTGGGTGCAAAATTTGATCCACAAACTCCAGATATGTATATATTGATCGTACAGTTACAATGAAAGCCTTGTACAGACAGGGATAAGATGGGGGTATACAGTGAGACTGGACCTGATCGGGATCAGGCTGCCTACGTATCCAAGATGATGAACTTGGAATCAAGTCTCTGCTTCCACTAAGTTCTAATGGAGTTGCTCAGTGAAAGACTCGTAGTTCAGGAGGTTTAGAACTCCTGTATTGTAGTAGGCCGGAGGAGGCTGGCTCAACCACCCCTCCGGTTTTGACTCCACGAACTCGGATTGTTCAATTGTGAAGATGCTTTCCGTGGAGATAGCTGCATGCTGTCAAGCGGTTTCTCCTTGGTTTGAATCCCCTTTGACCATGATGACTGCCATGTGGCATCCTCTGATAGGTCCTGGTTCAACCTGGGTTTCCTTTATCTTCTCCAGCGGGCTAGAACCAAGGGTTTCTATTGGCCTAGAATCTCGCTGGACTTATCCAGTTGGTTGGGACTTCGATTGACCAAACCTGAAAGCAAAGACTTGGGGCTTGATTCCTCTGACCGAAGGCCCAATCTACACTGCATACTGCCTGGTGATCAGACCTCAAAAATGTATATTTATCCCCCAAATAACACCTTGTTTGTCTAGCACTTAACTTATTTTGTATTATATCATTGATTAGTGCTTTCTTGTCTTTATGTAGGTTTTATGAGCCGAAATGTGAATATTGTGTAAAAGCCCGCAAAAAGTCGAGAAAAGCAAGCAAAGATGTGTTATTTGCACAAGTGAAGAAGAATGGATATTTGCACCCACAAAATCTGCTAAGGGCACCCGCGGTCAACTCTGGTCAAATAGGTTGAGTTGACTTTTCGGTCAACTTTGGCGTTGGTTGACTTTTGGTCAAATGTTGACTTTTCGGTCAACTGTTGACTTCGGGTCAACTGCTGCTGACCTATGTTCACTTTCGGTTAACTGTTGACTTCTGAAGACTTTGGGTCAAATATGTTGATTAGGAAGAACGATCTGCGGTCTGCGCTGAACGGCTTTGGTTTGTTGACTGATAGCCGAAAGATATCGTTGTTGCCTCACTTGAGGGAGCATTTATTCCCAAGGGTGGGCTTAAAACTGTTGAGGACGAACTGGAAAGAAGGAAAGCGCTGAAGAAGGCTTTTATGAGTTCTGTACACAAAGCTGAAGGTGGGCGTTCTGGTGGGGGTCTTCGATCTGGGGATAGCTCGAGGAATTCCGAGAAGGAGCGAGGAAGGAATGTCTCGAGGCGACCAGAGCTAGGACGTTCTGGTGGTAGCTCGCAACAGGGGATAGTAGCGAGCCCCCAGGGCGTTTTCTCCTCCGTCCTCTCTTCCCAGCAAGCTGTTGGGTTGGGGAAGAAAAGGCAGCTCTCTAGGACTCTGAAGCTGACGGAACGCCCAGCTCTGATTGTTGCTCCTCCTCCGAAAACTGTGAGCTCTCCTGAGCCTTCCTTGTTGTCTAGGAAGACGCTGCTCGGCCTTTACAGAAAGGCAAGGGGTGGTATCTGATTTCGCCCTGGGCCATTCGAGTATTTGGATGGACGGGGTGAGAAGCACGTCGTGTATGAGAATGACAGTGCGATTGACGATCCCTGTGTTGCCCGAGCTTTAAATGAGGGCATCGTACTGGATGCTGATTCTCGAGCAGTGAAGTCTCAGTCGTTGCTGGTGACTTGCTCGAAGAAAACGCAGCGATGTCTTTGGTAAGTTGATATGTGAATTCTTCGTTGATTGTACTGAATTATTGTTATTTAATCGAGTTTGTTATTTGTAGCTGAACGCCAGCTTCCAGGAGGTTCGTCTGGTCGCTGAGGTTGGAGCTCGAGCTGAGATTGACCTGAAGTTGATGAATGAGAAGCTCGAGCGGGCAAAGAACGTTGCTGTTGTTGCAGAGAGCAAGTTCAAGGACAAGGAGGCGGAGGTTGTGGGTGCTGAAGGAGATGTTGGAGCAGGTAAGGCGGGAGCTGGGACAAGGCAAGGGGAGACCTTGATGCTGCTAAGGCATCTGCTGAACAATGGGAGCGGTCATGCCATGAGACTGGCTTAGCATGGAAGGCCTACTGCGACCGATTAGAGAAGGCTTTAGCTGGGTCGCCCGAAGGAGAGGAGACGCGAGGTGGTGCTGAAGAAGCTTTAGTGCCAGCTCAGGACGCCTTGATGGGCCCTAACGAAGAGGTCGCAGGTGGCCAGATGGAGGTGGATGATCCTAGTGAGCAGCCTGCGCAGCAGTGAGGTCGCCTTGGTACCCATTTCTTGTATTGGGTAACTTTGGGCAAAGTTTGCTCAGGTATCCCTTTCTTGTATTGGGTAACCTTGTGCAAAGTTTGCTTAGGATCCTTTTTTTTATTGGGTAACCTTGTGCAAAGCTTGCTTCTTGCACTCCTTGTTCTTCAAACGGTCTTCTGATTGATGAGGTTGGGAGAACGATTGTCTGTAATGAACAACAGTAATTTTTATTTGATGACAATGTAAACATGGGCGTCTGATCAGCTAGTTTCCAGGGAGTCCTGGTAGCTCGTTCGGAAGGCAGGTAGACGAGATGAATGGCTGCAAGCAGGACGGACTGAAATAGTTCTTCTTGTATGCCTTAGTTTGATTTGCTTTTACCTGTAATGGTTAGAATTTCATCAAGTAAAATGGAATTTTCATTTATTTACCTTCTATTGGCGTTCATGCTGTTTTGTTTGCTTGTATGGGTTCCGCAAACGAAAAGTGACTGCGTAGTGTTGGACCTGCTTGGGGACGAGGTCGCATATATTTTAGTTGTGTTGTGCTTGGGTCGTGGGAAGGGAATGACCAGTGCACCAGGCTAAGTTGTTAATGATGTAACTTAGCAAAATTTAAATTATCAAAGGGACTAGAGTTTCGATAATTTGTAGGTCGAGGATTTGGACCTTTCGTAGCCATTCATGTTTGAGCAGAGATGAAGGCAAAGTTGATTCATTGAAATGTGATGAATAGATGCTTACATTTCATTGATAAAATTTCTTTAAGTGAAAAGCATTCCACGGGTTCTTAATGATCTCCCCTTCTGGTGTTTGCAGACGGTAAGAACCGTTGCTCTGCACCTTTGTGATAATGTAAGGGCCTTCCCAATTGGCATTGAGCTTGCCAATAGTGTCCTTTCTTTTGTTGTTGAACATTTTTCTTAGGACTAGTTCCCCTGGCTGGAAAGTTCTTGGTCTCACGCCTTTGTTATAAGCTCGTTTGAGTCTTTGTTGGTACTGTTCGAGCTTTATAACGGCGTGGTTCCGTCGCTCTTCGAGGAGGTCGATTCCGAACGACCATGCCTGATTGTTGAGTTCTGTGTCGACCAGAAGTGACTTGGTCGTTCCGAATGTTAGCTCGGTGGGAATAACGGCCTCTACTCCGTAGCATAGGCTGAAAGGTGACATCCCTGTGGACGTACGAGGGGTTGTTCTATAAGCCCATAGGATGTTTTCCAATTGCTGTGGCCATTGATCGTGTTGGTCTTCGAGCTTCTTCTTCAAGTTGTTTAAAATCTGTCGATTTGCAGCTTCGACCTGACCGTTGGCCTGTGGATATCTAGGTGTTGACCTTGAATGCTCGATTTTCCACAGGTCGTAGAATGCCTTGATATTTTTGCCAACGAACTGAGTTCCATTATCTGTGACTATCGCTTTGGTAGTCCAAACCTTGTGATGATGTTTTCCCACATGAATCGTTGGACATCCGCTTGAGTGACGTTAGTTAGTGCAACAGCTTCGACCCATTTTGTGAAATAGTCGACGGCCACTAGAACGAACCTCTTCTCAGACTTCTTCTCTTTGATTAGGGGCCCATGATATCAAGCCCCCACATGTGGAATGGCCATGGAGCAGTGATGTTGATGAGATCATTAGGATGCTGATGCTGCTTGTCGGAAAATCGTTGGCATTCTTTACACTTCAAAACAAATTTCTTGGCATCTTCCTTCATTCTTGGCCAGAAGTATCCTTGGGAGATTGCTTTATGGGCTAAGGTTCGCCCTCCGGAGTGGTTTCCACATTCCCCTTCATGGATTTCTTGGAAGATCATCTGGCCCTGTTTGGGATTAGGCACCGTAATAATAAACCAGTTGCAGACTTTCTGAAAAGTTTACCCTCATGGAGTCTGTACATTGTGACTTTGTGTAACAGCTGACTGGCTTCCTTTTTGTTTGATGGTAACCCACCAGTTTGAAGGTAGGTGATGAAAGGTTCCATCCAGGTTCCTTGGATGTCTGCTGGAGTTGTCTCTAGTAGATCAGAGATTTGATGAACATCTTCTTCTTGAATAGATATGCGGGCTGTGTACTGATTGCTATAGTGAGAGCCCGCGGCCTGTCTGACTCGATTTTAGATGCTAAGAATGCCAATGAATCAGCGTGTCTGTTGTCATCTCTGGGTATGTGCTCGATTGTGAAATAGCTGAGCTTGCTGATGAGCTCCTTTGCTTTGCTAGCATACCTGATTAGGTTGACCCCGTTGATCTGGTAATTATTGGTAATTTGATTGACTACCAATTGTGAATCACTGTAAACCTTGAGGCGAATTGCTTGTAGGTCGATGGCCATCTGTAAGCTTGGATTAGAGCTTCGTATTCGGCCTCGTTGTTGGAGGTCGAGAAGTCGAGACGAGTTGATCTCTCGAGCTGTGAACCCTCAGGTGAAATTAACACAGCACCTATGCCTTCCACTGGAGTTGTGGGAACCATCTATATATAGCTGCCATGTGTCAGGAGGACTGTCTTGCACTTGCCTTGTTTCAGGCTCTGGTTCCCAATTGACGTCCTCTGCTGGATAATCTACTAAAAAGTCTGCGACGACCTGACCTTTGACGGCCTATCGTGAGATGAACTCAAAAGTGTAATCACCCAGCTCGGCTGCCCATCGAGCCATACGACCTGTTTGTTTTTCTTTTCTAGTATGTGGCGTAATGGCTGATCGGTGATTACTTACTGTGTGGGCTTGGAAATAAGGTTTGAATTTGCATGCAGCGTAAAGTAAAGCTAATGCTAACTTCTCTAGAGGTGTGTACCTTATTTCGGCCTGCTGTAAGACTTTGCTTGTGAAGTAGATAGGTCGTTCGACCTGATTTTCTTCCTTGAAGAGTACTGCACTGATCGCAAAATCTGATGCTGCGAGGTAAACGCCGAGTACATCTCCATCGTTGGGCCTTGTGAGAACTGGCGGAGTAGACAAATAGGCTTTTAGATAGGGGTGGGCACGGTCCGGTCCGGTCCTAAAATGTAATAGGACCGGGACCAAACCGACTTGAAAGGATCGGTTCGGTTTCGGTTCCATGGACCGAAATTTGGTGAATGTAACCGGACCGAACCGGACCAAATACAATCGGTCCGGTTTCGGTCCGAAACTCGGTCCTGGGCTTTTTCTTTGGGCCTTTAGTCCACTACATCATACTGCAAATTAAAAGATACAGTTTTATTGATAAAATTAAAAGATAATCAATTTGGAGTTTAAAGTTTCTCCGAATACATAGAAGTTGCTCCAAATACATAACAAAAAATTCTTAAAAGTACAAACAAGCGTGACAAGTCCAAAGTTCTTCAAAACAACAAGCGCGACAATGATCAAATTGCAAAAAAACACTTGCATATAACCTTCAAGCCACCAAACTTTCGTGATATAAAGTCCAAACCTCTTTTGAAACCTGCCAAAAAGAATCACATGATGGAGTTACAAAAAATCAATTATGTTTTATGAGTTTTTATATTGAATTACAAGAGGTGAGTTTTATGATGGACGGCTAAATAATCATTGACTTTACCCTCTGTCATCAGAAAACAGAAAACAGGATCAGTTTCTCTGGAATTTGTTAGGCACAATGTATGAAAGGCTTACATACAAGCTTCCTTAATGAATCACATTGCAGGGGTATCATGATAATCCACTTGGATTGCTAACAAAAGTTTATCAGCTCCCCATGCATTAGATGATCTCCTTTGAGGTTTCAAATTTTCAAAATCTGTCAGATGCAGTGGATATTTGATCCGATTCAAATTAATCTTTACAATTAATTTATTTGTTTGGTAGGACTATCAACAACCCTGACTACTTATGTCAGATAAAGAAGCAAGAAAGAGTGCTAAGCAATTGAATATGCACCATATGGATGTGAACTCTTTAGGTGTGATCATATGGTTTACTTTCCATGCTATTCAAGTAAATTATTATAATCAACTAGATGACTAGATCTAAGGTAAATTTAAACAGTACTGAGCAATGGAACTAGCAAACTCCATATTGATGTGAGGTCTCTAGCTTCAAGTGAAAAATCCTATAAACGAGACAATGGGAATGAGTTACCGTCGTGTTGTGAATATAATGTAACTGCAGAATAGCCATGCTATACTAAATCAACAAGAAGTTTTCGTTTCAACCACAATACTTTTATCAGTTCTCTGACACTCTTAACAGTATTATGAGCATTTGTTCTCTATTGACAGATGATCCACCATCGAACCAAAGAAAATAGGTGCAGAGTTTGAGAAACATTTTCTACATGTTAAATAGTAGTCAGCAGCATGATTTGGGATTCCATTCGTGTTTTTATAATGATGCCAATGATAATGCTTACAACAATAATTATACTACACAGCATAATTATATCTTAAATGATGCCATTTTTAGATAAAAATTAAATGAACTAACCTCTTTAACAGTAAGTTGCAGGGGCAGTTTTCTTCAAAGACGATGTGTTCGTAAAATCTGAAAAAATCAAATGAAGTATAAACAAACCAATGTATATCAAAAAATCAAACACAAAAGCATAAAAAACAGACTAATTAGCAATATTAAACAAACCTGATTCAAGTTCTTCATAAAACTCCATTTCTTCGATAGTTGGTGCAAACTGTAAAGATGCAATATCTCCGGCCTTCAACCAATTTTGACAACAAATTAATGCTTCCACCATCTTTGGAGTCAAAGAAGCCCTAAATGCATTGACTATCCTTCCTCCGGTGCTAAAACATGCTTCTGAAGCTACAGTCGAGACAGGTATGGCTAGAATGTCTTTGACAATTGTTGCTAAACATGGGTACTTAACTCCATTATGCTTCCACCAACACAAAATATCAAAGTCATTGTTAGTCTTTGTAAGCTCAAGAGGATCCTCTAGATACCTATCACTTCATGCTCTAAGACAACAACATTGGTTGCCGCGGCCTCTTCCATCCAACTTCTAGTCATTGCTTCTCTTTGCCTTCCTCCCTTAGGCTCTCTAGATGTACTAGTCATACTAGATACACTAGTAGTACCCATGACATCACGTGCACTAGAACCACTAGTATCACTCGTAGGAATGGCATACTCCTCATAAAGTTTAACTAAGATGGTTTTGATGTCATTTGTTTTCTTGGCGGCTGAAATTTTGTCCATGTAACAAAACTTTTCCAACACATGGGCCAAATTCTTCGTCTTGTATCTTGGATCTAATACAAGTGCAACCATCAAGAGTTGATTTATTTTGTCCAAGTCTCCCAATACTTGACAAACTTCACTCTCATCGCTTCGGACATTTCCATTAACACCTTTCTAGCCTTTGCCTCATCCGAATCCTTGTTATATTCACCATCCAACCACATATCATCTTCATTCCCACATAATGCATTTATTTCCCCCTCAATGGAAATCAAGTCATGAAAGGCTTCATGCACCGATGGATTTAAGGTCAATGACATTTTAAGGGTCATGTCATAGAAAACCTTTAGAAAACTTACAAAAATGGCTGCATTGCGCCAATCACAAGACTTTGGTGGTCCTACCCTCTTCCTAGATTTCTTAGGTGCTCCCACATGTGCTTCCTCATGTTCTCCATCATCTTCCTCTTCTTCATCTTCACCAAACCATGCCAAATAACTAGGGCTTTCATCCTCCTCCTCCAATCTAGCAAAAGCTTGTTCAAACTTTAAAGCCGCACTCAACATCAAATAAGTGGAATTCCACCTAGTTGGGACATCCAACACTACAAGCCCCTTGCACTCAATCTTCTCTTTAGCCACACAAGTCTTGAAGTACTCCAACCTTTGAGGTGAGGATCTCACAAACTTAACCGCATTCCGAATAGCTAAAATGGACTTATCCAATTTTTTCAATCCCTCCTTCACAATCAAGTTAACAATGTGAGCACAACACCTCACATGCATGTACCTCCCTCCGAGCAACATCTTTGCATGTGTCCAAAACTTCATTTTATTCCTTATATAATCAATTGCAACCGTGTTTGTAGTTGCATTATCAGCTGAGATAGTTAACACATTCTCTACACCCCAATCTAGTAAACATTGCTCAAGAATTTTGCCTATTGAGTTTCCTTTGTGATTAGGTATGACACAAAAGTTGAGGACTATCTTGTGAAGCGTCCACTCATCATCAATAAAGTGAGCAGTAATCACCATGTAGTTGATATTCTGACAACTTGTCCAAGTATCCGTTGTGAGACACACTCTACGTGAGGCTAAGTCTTTTTTTAACTTCAATCTCATCTCTTGATACATGGTCAAGAAATGCCTCACAAGTGTCCTACGAGATGGCACATGAAAATGAGAGCAAGCAACCTCACAAAACCTTCTAAAACCCCTACCTTCAACAAAACTGAACGGCAACTCATCAATTATTACCATTTCAACACAAGAGGTTAGACAATCAGCTTGTGTTGCTCCTCTACTCACTACCTGTCCACTTCTATCCAAAGAGAGCTTTGTTTGACATTTATCAGGTATTCTTCCAGGAAATTTCGGACAAACTTTCATGTGTTTGTTCATTTGTGAGGTGCCATTAGTGCCGGAATCAGTGAAATAATCTTGCGGACAATACTTGCACTTAGACTTTTTCCTTGTTCTTGTGTTTTTAGTCTCATCCTTGTTGGTGTTATTGTTGTCATCAACCATTACATCAAATTCATCAAAGTGTTGCCATACTTCGGACCATTTCCTTGATGCTTTAGTCTTCACGGAAGCAGATGGAGGTAAGGGTGGCAAAACACTTGGTACTGTTGTTGGTTCAGGTGTTTGTGATAGAGAAGGTGGTGGAGAAGGTGATGTTGCACTTGCAGATGAGGTGCCACTTGGCATGTTTGGGCAATCCATCTACGGAACAATAAAACATACAATTTAAAACAACAAACAAAACTTATAGAGAAAGCTAGGAAATAACAGATGTTACATATGAATTACTTAGCACGGAGGCAAAGTCAGCTACAAAGCCCTAGTCTATACATTGTAACGCAGCACTTCTAACCCTTTTGGAGCAAATAACAGATGTTACATATGAATTACTTAGCACGGAGTTTCTCCATTTATTGATCTTTCTACCGGACTACAACAGCACGACAGTTGTTTCTAAACTTGTTTCTTATTATAATGGCAAATACATAGCAGCGTCGTTTTCAAGAGTAAAATGAAAGCAAAAACACATTGTAATAATCAAATGTTATTATTCTAGCATCAGCATTTAGCAAATAAATAGGTTTTTTTTAATGACTAGGAATATAATTTTTACTAAATCTAGTTTAACCAATATAACTGCTATAATTTACTTACAATTATTCTTAATTTCTTATTTATAACTACAATAGAGAAAATGTTTCTTATTAATTCCTGCAGTTTTTTGGCATAAATTGTGTATTACTGAACAATTAACTTAACATAGAATTATATTGCAACAGAATTGATGAATTTAATATTCACAAGATCTCGAATAAGCAAATACAATAACATTAACTGATATGAAACATTTAGAAGATCAGCTTTGGATTGAAGAAGAAGAGGTTGTAATAGAAACATGATTCAAAACAGAAAATTCCATAAAAGAAAGCTCAGTGAACTAGCCTTGGCACTAAGTGCAACTTGGTTTATCTTCTTTCAAACAAACTTTTAACTTTTAAGACGAGAAAAAATAGCAAGTTTTTTGGATCTTTACCAAAATCCGATGCATTATATTGCTATAAATGGAAAAATAAATGGAATTCAACAACTATACCTTACTTAAAATCGAGATTTTCGATCAAATTCTCAATAACTTACTTTAAACACGAATTGAACAGCAGTGAGCTTTCTTCAAGATCACCAACTCTATCAAAATTTAAACACGAACAAGAAGAAAAAGTGGAGAGAAAGTGGAGAAGAGGAATGAAAAGGGGGCGGATTAGAAATTGGAGAGAAAGTGGAGAAGAAGAAGTTAGGTTTGCTAATGTCTAATTTAGTAATTTACTAATTAAAAAATATTTTTTTATTTATTTCGGTTCGGTTCGGTTCTCTCGGTTCTATAAAAACAAGAACCGAGACCGGACCAATTAGATTTCGGTTCGGTTCGGTTTCGGTCCGGTCTTGACCGGTTTTAGTCAACTCGGTTTTGACCGATTTTGACTCGGTTTTTTCGGTTCGGTTTTCGGTTTTTCGGTTTTTTTTGCCACCCCTACCCGACAACTGGGATGACCTCCGGCAGAACGTCCGGTATCGGCTCATCAGGAAGAGATTTCCCCCGACTGAAAGAACCTCATCGAGCCAGTCATCCACCTCCCCCGCAATCAACAGCCTCATCTCAACCGGAGGCTCCCCCTTAGCACTAGGGGCCATGCTCTCTGCAGTGGCAGCACCTCACCAGAGCTGGACTCTACCACCACAAACCCACGGAGGAGCCGGCAGGGCAAGCCTCGCCGGGGGTAGCAGATATCTGTTACGATCTGGTCAGGGAGCGTCAAGTCCCGCAGGTCTGCGGGTAGACGGTTAGAAGCGCCCGATGTTCCCCTCAGCTGTAGAGGAATCCACCCCCGCGGGCAGAGACACTGAAGTGACGTTTCCCTGCAAACACACACGAAACTGTTCCTGAGCCGGAGCTCAACAAACACGCGAACATAAGGGCAAAAATAAAAAAAAGTCAGGCGCACGCTTACCTATGAAGTCCCACGGCACTAGTATGTTGCGGTCAGACGACCACCCTGACACCGGTAGCAGGGCTCAAACCAATTCCCATAATGGTTGGGAAGTCCAGACAACCTCCGGGCAGTACGCCAAGAGATGGCGTAGAAGCAGCATTCCTTGGCCTCCCGGGCGACCGTCTTCATGAGCATGAACAGCTCGACCGGGCCAAATGAAATCTCGAAGTGGAGAGTTATCAGTCCAATCCGGCGCACGATTATCCAGAAGGACACGTGCATCTGACCGGGCGGGATCCCCCACCACAACAGCAATCTCAGATAGAAGAATGCAACGGAAGTGCATGCCATAAAGAAGCTGGTAAAGACTTACCGCGATCAGGTTGCCGGAGCAACCGTCTGAAATGGAGGGGTGGGAACCAAACCGGACGCCTCTCCAGCCAAGCCACTCCTGAACTTCCCCGCCGCTCTCCCGTTCGAGTTCAGGATTTCGGGGGGGTTGGAGGAAGCTTGCCACCTCCTCTGATGCCTCTCAACAGGAGGCTCAGCAAAATCCACAGGAGCAACCTCCGCCAAACCATAAGGCGAAGGTGGACCCGTCGCCGGAATACTGCTTGGCCCTCTCATCAGTAGAGGGACGGGGAGCCAAACTCTGAGGCTCTTCGTCACTACTTGAGCTCAGGACTAAGGTTCTTCTCATCTTTGAAGTAGAATTCGCGCAAAATCACCGGAATTTTGAGTTTCAGAACCTAGGGTTCCGGCGAAGTAGAAATGAAAGGGAAGGAAGAGAAAGAGAGTGAAGGGAATACCCTTCTCTCTTTCGAGCCTCCCCTTTTTATAAGGAGAGCCCAGGGTCCACCGGCTGATGGCATTCCAGGTAGGCCTGTAAAATGGGCCGGGTAGGGCTAGCCCGGCCCTTGAACCCTCGAGCCCTCACACTTTAAGGGTCGCCAACCCTACCCTAAAATGATGAGGGTCGGGTTAGGGCGGGCCAACACAAAAATTGTGAAAACCTCACCCGACCCTTAGCCCTTTATTTTAAAAGGTTGAGGGTCGGCTAATGGGCCCGGTTGATAGGGTCGATACATAGAATTATGTTTTACTTGAAAAAAAATATGCGATCATGTTTTTATTAATATCATTTTAATATTTTTGAAAATACGTATAATATGTTTCAATTCTTAAATGTACAAAATATATTTTTCACCATAAAATTTGTTATAGTATATGATAATTTTATCCAAGAGCATTACAATTAATAAATACAAAGAACTCGTAGTTAGATGTTATCTTATTACTAAAATTTCAAACTTTAGAAATTTAATCCTAAATTTATAAAATTCTAGCTTAATAAATATAAAATACACATTTAAATAATAATCTAATTACCGTTTATTGTAGGGGGTGGGCACGGTCCGGTCCGGTCCTAAAATGTAATAGGACCGGGACCAAACCGACTTGAAAGGATCGGTTCGGTTTCGGTTCCATGGACCGAAATTTGGTGAATGTAACCGGACCGAACCGGACCAAATACAATCGGTCCGGTTTCGGTCCGAAACTCGGTCCTGGGCTTTTTCTTTGGGCCTTTAGTCCACTACATCATACTGCAAATTAAAAGATACAGTTTTATTGATAAAATTAAAAGATAATCAATTTGGAGTTTAAAGTTTCTCCGAATACATAGAAGTTGCTCCAAATACATAACAAAAAATTCTTAAAAGTACAAACAAGCGTGACAAGTCCAAAGTTCCTTCAAAACAACAAGCGCGACAATGATCAAATTGCAAAAAAACACTTGCATATAACCTTCAGCCACCAAACTTTCGTGATATAAAGTCCAAACCTCTTTTGAAACCTGCCAAAAAGAATCACATGATGGAGTTACAAAAAATCAATTATGTTTTATGAGTTTTTATATTGAATTACAAGAGGTGAGTTTTATGATGGACGGCTAAATAATCATTGACTTTACCCTCTGTCATCAGAAAACAGAAAACAGGATCAGTTTCTCTGGAATAGTTTGTTAGGCACAATGTATGAAAGGCTTACATACAAGCTTCCTTAATGAATCACATGCAGGGGTATCATGATAATCCACTTGGATTGCTAACAAAAGTTTATCAGCTCCCCATGCATTAGATGATCTCCTTTCGAGGTTTCAAATTTTCAAAATCTGTCAGATGCAGTGGATCTATTTGATCCGATTCAAATTAATCTTTACAATATATTTATTTGTTTGGTAGGACTATCAACAACCCTGACTACTTATGTCAGATAAAGAAGCAAGAAAGGAGTGCTAAGCAATTGAATATGCACCATATGGATGTGAACTCTTTAGGTGTGATCATATGGTTTACTTTCCATGCTATTCAAGTAAATTATTATAATCAACTAGATGACTAGATCTAAGGTAAATTTAAACAGTACTGAGCAATGGAACTGCAAACTCCATATTGATGTGAGGTCTCTAGCTTCAAGTGAAAAATCCTATAAACGAGACAATGGGAATGAGTTACCGTCGTGTTGTGAATATAATGTAACTGCTGCAGAATAGCCATGCTATACTAAATCAACAAGAAGTTTTCGTTTCAACCACAATACTTTTATCAGTTCTCTGACACTCTTAACAGTATTATGAGCATTTGTTCTCTATTGACAGATGATCCACCATCGAACCAAAGAAAATAGGTGCAGAGTTTGAGAAACATTTTCTACATGTTAAATAGTAGTCAGCAGCATGATTTGGGATCCATTCGTGTTTTTATAATGATGCCAATGATAATGCTTACAACAATAATTATACTACACACGCATAATTATATCTTAAATGATGCCATTTTTTAGATAAAAATTAAATGAACTAACCTCTTTAACAGTAAGTTGCAGGGGCAGTTTTCTTCAAAGACGATGTGTTCGTAAAATCTGAAAAAATCAAATGAAGTATAAACAAACCAATGTATATCAAAAAATCAAACACAAAAGCATAAAAACAGACTAATTAGCAATATTAAACAAACCTGATTCAAGTTCTTCATAAAACTCCATTTCTTCGATAGTTGGTGCAAACTGTAAAGATGCAATATCTCCGGCCTTCAACCAATTTTGACAACAAATTAATGCTTCCACCATCTTTGGAGTCAAAGAAGCCCTAAATGCATTGACTATCCTTCCTCCGGTGCTAAAACATGCTTCTGAAGCTACAGTCGAGACAGGTATGGCTAGAATGTCTTTGACAATTGTTGCTAAACATGGGTACTTAACTCCATTATGCTTCCACCAACACAAAATATCAAAGTCATTGTTAGTCTTTGTAAGCTCAAGAGGATCCTCTAGATACCTATCCACTTCATGCTCTAAGACAACAACATTGGTTGCCGCGGCCTCTTCCATCCAACTTCTAGTCATTGCTTCTCTTTGCCTTCCTCCCTTAGGCTCTCTAGATGTACTAGTCATACTAGATACACTAGTAGTACCCATGACATCACGTGCACTAGAACCACTAGTATCACTCGTAGGAATGGCATACTCCTCATAAAGTTTAACTAAGATGGTTTTGATGTCATTTGTTTTCTTGGCGGCTGAAATTTTGTCCATGTAACAAAACTTTTCCAACACATGGGCCAAATTCTTCGTCTTGTATCTTGGATCTAATACAAGTGCAACCATCAAGAGTTGATTTATTTTGTCCAAGTCTCCCCAATACTTGACAAACTTCACTCTCATCGCTTCGGACATTTCCATTAACACCTTTCTAGCCTTTGCCTCATCCGAATCCTTGTTATATTCACCATCCAACCACATATCATCTTCATTCCCACATAATGCATTTATTTCCCCCTCAATGGAAATCAAGTCATGAAAGGCTTCATGCACCGATGGATTTAAGGTCAATGACATTTTAAGGGTCATGTCATAGAAAACCTTTAGAAAACTTACAAAAATGGCTGCATTGCGCCAATCACAAGACTTTGGTGGTCCTACCCTCTTCCTAGATTTCTTAGGTGCTCCCACATGTGCTTCCTCATGTTCTCCATCATCTTCCTCTTCTTCATCTTCACCAAACCATGCCAAATAACTAGGGCTTTCATCCTCCTCCTCCAATCTAGCAAAAGCTTGTTCAAACTTTAAAGCCGCACTCAACATCAAATAAGTGGAATTCCACCTAGTTGGGACATCCAACACTACAAGCCCCTTGCACTCAATCTTCTCTTTAGCCACACAAGTCTTGAAGTACTCCAACCTTTGAGGTGAGGATCTCACAAACTTAACCGCATTCCGAATAGCTAAAATGGACTTATCCAATTTTTTCAATCCCTCCTTCACAATCAAGTTAACAATGTGAGCACAACACCTCACATGCATGTACCTCCCTCCGAGCAACATCTTTGCATGTGTCCAAAACTTCATTTTATTCCTTATATAATCAATTGCAACCGTGTTTGTAGTTGCATTATCAGCTGAGATAGTTAACACATTCTCTACACCCCAATCTAGTAAACATTGCTCAAGAATTTTGCCTATTGAGTTTCCTTTGTGATTAGGTATGACACAAAAGTTGAGGACTATCTTGTGAAGCGTCCACTCATCATCAATAAAGTGAGCAGTAATCACCATGTAGTTGATATTCTGACAACTTGTCCAAGTATCCGTTGTGAGACACACTCTACGTGAGGCTAAGTCTTTTTTTAACTTCAATCTCATCTCTTGATACATGGTCAAGAAATGCCTCACAAGTGTCCTACGAGATGGCACATGAAAATGAGAGCAAGCAACCTCACAAAACCTTCTAAAACCCCTACCTTCAACAAAACTGAACGGCAACTCATCAATTATTACCATTTCAACACAAGAGGTTAGACAATCAGCTTGTTGTTGCTCCTCTACTCTACCTGTCCACTTCTATCCAAAGAGAGCTTTGTTTGACCTTTATCAGGTATTCTTCCAGGAAATTTCGGACAAACTTTCATGTGTTTGTTCATTTGTGAGGTGCCATTAGTGCCGGAATCAGTGAAATAATCTTGCGGACAATACTTGCACTTAGACTTTTTCCTTGCTCTTGTGTTTTTAGTCTCATCCTTGTTGGTGTTATTGTTGTCATCAACCATTACATCAAATTCATCAAATGTTGCCATACTTCGGACCATTTCCTTGATGCTTTAGTCTTCGCGGAAGCAGATGGAGGTAAGGGTGGCAAAACACTTGGTACTGTTGTTGGTTCAGGTGTTTGTGATAGAGAAGGTGGTGGAGAAGGTGATGTTGCACTTGCAGATGAGGTGCCACTTGGCATGTTTGGGCAATCCATCTACGGAACAATAAAACATACAATTTAAAAACAAACAAAACTTATAGAGAAAGCTAGGAAATAACAGATGTTACATATGAATTACTTAGCACGGAGGCAAAGTCAGCTACAAAGCCCTAGTCTATACATTGTAACGCAGCACTTCTAACCCTTTTGGAGCAAATAACAGATGTTACATATGAATTACTTAGCACGGAGTTTCTCCATTTATTGATCTTTCTACCGGACTACAACAGCACGACAGTTGTTTCTAAACTTGTTTTATTATAATGGCAAATACATAGCAGCGTCGTTTTCAAGAGTAAAATGAAAGCAAAAACACATTGTAATAATCAAATGTTATTATTCTAGCATCAGCATTTAGCAAATAAATAGGTTTTTTTTAATGACTAGGAATATAATTTTTACTAAATCTAGTTTAACCAATATAACTGCTATAATTTACTTACAATTATTCTTAATTTCTTATTTATAACTACAATAGAGAAAATGTTTCTTATTAATTCCTGCAGTTTTTTGGCATAAATTGTGTATTACTGAACAATTAACTTAACATAGAATTATATTGCAACAGAATTGATGAATTTAATATTCACAAGATCTCGAATAAGCAAATACAATAACATTAACTGATATGAAACATTTAGAAGATCAGCTTTGGATTGAAGAAGAAGAGGTTGTAATAGAAACATGATTCAAAACAGAAAATTCCATAAAAGAAAGCTCAGTGAACTAGCCTTGGCACTAAGTGCAACTTGGTTTATCTTCTTTCAAACAAACTTTTAACTTTTAAGACGAGAAAAAATAGCAAGTTTTTTGGATCTTTGCCAAAATCCGATGCATTATATTGCTATAAATGGAAAATAAATGGAATTCAACAACTATACCTTACTTAAAATCGAGATTTTCGATCAAATTCTCAATAACTTACTTTAAACACGAATTGAACAGCAGTGAGCTTTCTTCAAGATCACCAACTCTATCAAAATTTAAACACGAACAAGAAGAAAAAGTGGAGAGAAAGTGGAGAAGAGGAATGAAAAGGGGGCGGATTAGAAATTGGAGAGAAAGTGGAGAAGAAGAAGTTAGGTTTGCTAATGTCTAATTTAGTAATTTACTAATTAAAAAATATTTTTTTATTTATTTCGGTTCGGTTCGGTTCTCTCGGTTCTATAAAAACAAGAACCGAGACCGGACCAATTAGATTTCGGTTCGGTTCGGTTCGGTTTCGGTCCGTCTGACCGGTTTTAGTCAACTCGGTTTTGACCGATTTTGACTCGGTTTTTTTCGGTTCGGTTTTCGGTTTTTCGGTTTCCCACCCCTAGTTTATTGCATGCTCAATAAGGAAATAGATGGTTAATAAAAAATATTCTATTGAGAATCAATTTCTTTTAGTTATATAATAGTTTTTTAACAACTAGTTCGGGAAATATTCGATAAACATTTGGTAAATATCATATAACTTAAACAAAAGTGACATCTATTTCTAATTGGAAAAAATCTTTACGATAAAAACTCTAAAAAAATGTTCAAAATTTGATATATAGAGAAATATATTAAAATTAACATATATTTATGAGGGCCGTTAAAGGGCTTTGAGAGGGTTAATTAGGGTCGGGCTAAGGGTAGGGTCTAAGATTTCCAAAGCTAAACCCTACCCGACCCTTAAAAGGAAAGGGTCGGGCCGGCCTTACCCTAAAAATCATAAGGGTCAAGCTTTAAGGGTTTTTTTCGTTGAATGGGTCGGGCCGGGTTTAGGGTCAAAGGGCCATTTTTACAGGCATAATTCCAGGTTCTCTTAATGAAATCATCATTAAGGTCATTAAACCAACTGGTTTTAATGACTCGATCAGCGAAGAGTCACAAGCTTTCGCTGGAAGTTGAAGCTGTACATCTTCCCGCCAACAAAGGAAGATTTAGAAAAGACGAAGTAGGGCCCACTTAACATAATCAGCTCGGGACCACTCTGTATAGTCATCTGGGACCCACATCATATGGGACCCACCTCGTACACTCAGTGAGATCGATCCATCATCTACGAGTGGGGTCTACATGGTCTAGGTCAGTGATATGTGGACCTCCGGTCTACATCACCACAGTCAAGTAAAGATTGATCGACATGTGTTCATGCACTCTACATACAAGAGAATACCGGAGCTCCAGACAGTAATAGAAGGAAACATGATTTTTATTACGAAATGCATTATACGGGTGCACCGAGTCCCCTACATAGTGCGACCGGAGCTAAATTACATCAAGGGGGAGACGGAGGATCCCGGCCGGACTCCTCAGGCGAGTCAGGGAGATGGTACTTGGCCTTAGCTTCAGCGTATCCTTCCTTCCATGAGGAAACCGCAACAACGTCTATCTTGCCCCCCATCCGGGTAAGCTCAGTAGAGGCAAATTCAGTTTTTCTTTAAGGCCCTGGATTTCCTCATCTTTATCCCTGATTCGGCCTTCATGGCACTCCTCCCACCGGTGTTGGTCTTCCACAAGCTCGACCACTTGCACCTTTAAGTTGTTCACACGGCTAAGGAGATGTGCTCGTATTGTTCCTGATTGTCACCGACGGAACTAGATCAGAATGCTAGCCGCCATGGAAGATGAGCAAAGGAAGAAGAAGAAAGAGGAATAACTCAGCAAGAGTAAACCCCTCCTTATTTAGCTACACTAAGGTTAAAAAGGGCCTGGCTACAACCCAGTTGTTTCCCGAGAACAACGGTCTCCCATGGACCGACAGTCAACCTGCCAAGATCGAGACAAGACAAGCAGAAACACTGTTCATGGAAAAAGAGATTTTATGATAAATAAAAGTCAAGAATCAGGGGCACTACTCCCCTACCTAGTGCAGGAAGCCAGGGGAATACAGGTCAAGGGTTTTTTTCTTCCTTGACCGGATGATACCCCAGCTTCTCCAACAGTACATATGTGGTGGCCAGTTCGCTCTGGAGAACCCGGATCCGTTGGGTAGCAGCCTCAAGCCTCCGGCTTTTGTCAGCAAGCTGGCCGTTCAAGGCAAACAGGCTCTAGCATGCCTGACGAATGTCTTCCAAACAGGCGTTTGTCATCAGCTCTATACGGCGATTCCGATCTTCGATCTCTATAGTAATTTTCTCCCGCATATCCACAGTATACTTCTGGATGGTACTCTCGGTCATCAGCCATTCTTCAGCAGAAGAAGCTTCAGCAACAACAACAACAACAACACACAACAACAACAACAACAACAAAACAACAACAAAACAACAAAAAAACAACAACAACAACAACAAAACAACAACAACAACAACAACGGCAACAACAAACAGGAACGGAAAGACAGAAGCGGACATCCTTCTACATCTCTGGCTCCCTATTTATAAAAGAGGAAAAAAAAAACCTAAACCTTGATCCAAGGGATACAGAATCGTCATCAAGAAGCGTGTCAAGGAAGGAATCCTCCGAATCTCAACAGCGGGGAAGATATTGCTAAGATCTTCCCAAGCAGATTTTCTTCTTGACAAAGAGGGGGCGATGTTGTACCCAAGGTAAAAAACCCGACAGGTGTCACCGATGGCTGTATAGAAGCTAAACCGGGAGCACTGAACAGTAGCCAGCCAAGCTGGGGCTG
>JAJHQE010000133.1:0-39402 GCA_020826895.1 Aquilegia kansuensis
CTAGATTATCAAGTAATAAATTCTCAGGAGAAATACCTGAGAGTTGGGCCTTGAATTTGAAAAAATTATATATTTTGATACTTTCAAATAATATGCTCCATGGTCGAATATCTCCTAGTTTTTTTTAATTTAACTTACTTGAATATTTTACGTCTTAGTAACAACCAATTCAATGGTAGCATACCAAATCACGCTGTTGTATCCTTTGATTTAAAGATATTGGACCTAAGCCAAAACCATATGTCTGGTATAATTCCATCATGGATAGGTCACTTACCCTATTTGTACACACTTCTCTTGCAAAATAACTCATTCTATGGTCCTATTCCACTAGAATTTTGCAACTTATCTAAGGTAGAATTTTTTATCCTTTCTCATAATCATCTATCAGGCTCCATACCTTCTTGTCTCAATTTAACATCTCTTAAATACATGCATTTGCAAGGAAACAATTTCTCCGGATTAATACCAAAAGCTATACTCCAAAGCTCAAATTTAATTACATTAGATCTTAAACATAATAACTTATCTGGAAATATTCCGAGGTGGTTTGGTTTACTAAGAAATTTGAGAGTTATTCTCTTGAAAGGAAATCGATTGAGTGGTTCAATTCCTCATCAATTGTGTCAATTGAAGAAGATAAGTATCTTAGATCTTTCTCATAACACTTTCTTCGGATCAGTTCCTCCTTGCTTCAGTAACATCACTTTTGGTAACATTGGGTCTGCTGCATTTCCAGTTTTCGATGTGTATCCAACTGGTTTGTTTGAGTACACAGATCTCTTGAAGAAAAACCGGATTCAACTTTTTGACAAGCCAACATATACTAAACAAGAAGAAGTCAAGTTCATGACAAAGACTAGGGTGCTGTTTGTTTTACCTCTTATAAGAGGTTGGATTTACTAGAGCCTCTATTAAGAGGTGGACCACTAAAATGAGGTGTTGTTTTTCACCTCTTATAAGAGGTTACTAGAGGTTTGCCTCTTATAAGAGGCTGATTTTTGGTAGTGGCAATGACCTTGCTATTAGCCTCTTATAAGAGGTAAACATTTTCAAAATACCTATCCTACCCATGATCTTTATAACTTCTTCCTACCCCTAGTCCTTAAATATAAAACATTAAATCTTTTTTTAATTTCTCTCTCTTTCACATATTTTCCTATCTCTCTTATGGAATTTTCTTTTTCTTAAGCTAAAAAATTAATTTTTTTTTAAATTTTTTTATCCATTTATGAAATTAAAAAAATATTTTTTTAGAAGAGGATATAATTGTAAAGTTTACCTCTTATAAGAGGTTTTAAAAAAAACACCTTACATCTTATAAGCTCTTACAAGAGGCAAAAACAAACGATTTTCATGTACCTCTTATAAGAGGCAACCTCTTACAAGACATACCTCTTAAAAGAGGCAACCTCTTACAAGAGGGACCCCAAAAAACAAACAGCCCCTAGGTCTGCTCTTATAAGGGTGACATTATTTATTTCATGTCTGGAATAGACTTGTCAAACAACCAATTGACAGGCCTCATCCCGAATGAAACAGGAGCATTAAATATGATCAAGGCACTGAACTTGTTGCACAATCAGTTCACTGGATCAATTCCGAGAACATTGTCAAAACTGAAGCAAGTTGAGAGCATGGACTTTTCTCACAACAAGTTGACCGGAGAAATACCATCAGAGCTTACTGATATGTACACTTTGTTGGTTTTTAACGTGTCATACAACAACTTATCTGGTGAGGTTCCATATATGAAAGCTCCATTCATCACATTTGATGAAAGCAGTTACAAGGGTAATTTTTTCTTTGCGGACCACCATTGCAGATTCCATGCAAGATCATTACAGATTCAACTACAACGGTCACACTTTCAGGGTGGAGTGCAAGTTTTGGGATTGATCTAATTAGTTTATTTGCAAGTTTCTTACTTCATGACCTTGGCGGGACTTGTGATTGTTCTCTATATAAACCCTTACTGGCGACAGATGTGGTTTAACTTCATTGATGCTTGTCTGAGTTTATGTTTCCATTTTGGTCGGAAGTTATTTACAAGGTTGATAACCCATGATGTAAACAATTGCTGCTTGTTATTGAAAACAGAAATCAACTGATCAGTGATCGATCACACCAATTCTTTAACAAGTCATTAAATTTCATCTAATGTTTCCAGTCTATGATCATGCCATGTTCTCACATTTGCTACCAAATGTCTTCAAAACAGAGTGCGTTAAAAAGTGAACCACATGCATGCACCCCTTGATGTTGGTTGAACCTCTAAGAATAAAGAAAATGAAGGATGTTGGTTGAACCTCTAAGAATAAAGAAAATGAAGAAAGACGGCATAATATGTTAGATGAAGTGGAAGAAGAAGATTTTTATCAACAGCATGTAGTTAATTGGAAAAACTTTTCACGCTCCCTTGGCACCAAGAGTAAATTGCATAAAGCACGATAATTTCGATTCAATAACTTCTTAGTTTTTCACCTATTATGTATATGACTAAATGACTATGTGTTTGTACTTGGAACTTTTTCTTTTTCTAATAAAGTCACAGATTACCTAGCAAAAAAAAAAAAGTTTGTGGGTTTTCTTGATATTGTCTCAATGTGTTGGATGCTTGGGTTGTTTGCAAGAAGAAAGAATGGCCCTCTTGGAAAATAAGGCTTCAATGAATCTGATCCGCTTCTCTCTTGGGTTGACGATGAAAGAAGTGATTGTTGTGTTTGGGAACGAGTTAAGTTTCACAGAACTGCAACATCTTGATTTATCAGAAAATCAAAGAAGAACAACAAAGGTGCTGTAATTAAAGTTTTGTTCCGCCTCCATCACCATCAGTTTGTCCTTACTTTTCACTCACTATGGATCTAATCCATTCTGATTGCAGGTTTTGCGAGATTGTCCAAATTAAAGAAGTTGGAGGTCTTAAATTTAGGATGGAACCATTTTAATAGCATTATACCATCTTTGGGTGCTCTGACATCCCTTAAGACTCTTAAGCTTGTGGCTGGCAATCAATTAGGATCATTGTCAGAATCTGCCCAAGGTAAAATTTTCAACCTATAAATCAATTAGCATCATCATCATTTCTTTTCATTTGTATCCACTAACACAACAAGAGTATACATGTGAACCAGTTATCGCAAAATGAATTCCATACTAGCCATCACGTCTTTCACTCACTTTTAAGATCGTTTTTCCTCTGCATCCTATTCAATATTTGATATACTCTGTGTCGGAAATTTCCAGCACCAAAGTTTCTTCCCCTGAAGTGGTCAATCATTAATACCATTCACTGTCACATATAACATCATTCTCAATTTCTCATCATGTTCAAAGTTCATCCATTCTAAATTGTCACCCATTCATATGGAATCTAATTTGATGTTTGTTCGGAGTATGAAGTTAATGGAACTCTCTTTTCAGTCCTCTTGATTTTGTCACTTTTTTTTTATCTTTGGTGTAGTATGGCAAATTTGAGCAACATGGAAGTCCTAGATTTTAGCAACAATCTACTAGAGAACTTTGTACCCTTGCATGGTAATGTTTTGATAATTACAAAAGTATCAGATTGACGACATTTTCGTCTAATAGTATTCTAATTTTGAAAGCATCTTATATATAGATTTGACAAATATGAGAAAGCTGAAAACCTTAGATCTGAGTGGCAATGATCTCATTGACTCCTTATCAGGTAAATCTCCCGCTAACTTAATGACAGTACTTCACAACTTTTTTATTGAACAAATTGGGTTTTGGCAGACCCTAGCCTATATTAGCTTCTCAAATAAGTTACACAAGTCTTCCATTACAGCTCTCCAACGAGGCACTCAATGCAGGAGTAATGAAACTACAATGTTTATCATCTCATTTCTAAAACTAGTCCTGCCAACAGGTCTGCTGCCCTGTGGTTTCCCTATAAGCATGTTTAAACGAATATAGCTACAAGTACAAACCCAATTATTTTAGCTCTTTATATAGAGGCGAACACATAACCGCAATACCAAGGTTCCTTCTCTATGCCAGTAATAATGTTGATACTTCTCATGGAGTCAGATACCACTTCTGTTTTAATTTGTTGTATAGAAGCCTGTTCTCAATACCCTGCAACTCTTGGAAGACCACTGGTGTTGCTCTAGATGAGCCACTGTAGCATAACAGCACATTGCACATCACTTGATGATCTTCTGCCAAGTCATATTAGCTTCTTACCAGTTCATTCCCATTGTGATCTTAACCTTTTGCCATCCAGCTGAATGATGTGTCTTGGAGTCGTATGAGAATATAAGGTGCACTTGGAAGCTTGCACGGTCTAGATTACACTGACATTGTAACATATTCTTTTACAGGACTTTGCCAGTTGAAAACCCTGGAGGAACTTGATCTTAACGGAAACAGGCTTGAAGGGATTTTGCCTACATGTCTCAATAATTTGAGATAGCTGAGAATGGTAGATTTCTCTGGAAATCGATTATTTGGAAGCATTCTTCCGACTTTATACCTAACCTAACATCACTGCAGTACATTTCACTTGGTCAAAACAATTTTGGAGGTACCATTCCTTTCACATTTCTCCACAACCAATACGACTTGCAATTCGTAGATCTCTCACACATTTTACATGGAAAATTCCCCACTGGTTTGTTTACGAATAAAACAAGGTTAGAAACTTTCCTTCTGAAAATAACTTACTTCATGGTCCTATTTGGTTCCCACACGATACATCGACTTATGCTAACTTTGAGTTGATTGATATATCCAATTTCAGGGCCATCTTCAAAGAAACATAGGTGACCTTCTATCAAAACTACGACATTTGAACCTCTCCGAAAATCTCTTAGAAGGTAGAATTCCTCCCTCAATAGGTTCAATGATAGATCTAGTGGATCTAGATTTGTCGAACAATAACTTCTCAGGTGAGATACAGCAAAAGCTTATAAGCTTTACTACTTTCTAGTAATAGACTATGTGGTCAAATATTTCCTTCGCGTTTTAGCTTCGCTCAGCTGAAATTTTTACGTCTTAGCAACAATCAATTCACTGGTATTTCTGTTTCAGATACCATGTTCAGCATCAAACCACATTGCCGAGGATGCCCAATTCTGATGCTAACTTGCCCAAAGCTTCTGCTTATTTTTTTGGACGACTGAATATGACCACTTGCTATTCAAATATCTACATAAGCCACTTTACAGAAACTTGAGAACCTTCAGAAACTCATTTTGAGGTTTATTCATAGACATTTGAGAATAAATTATATAAAACCTAATTAACAGTAGCAAGTAATGAGAAATATTTACTCAATCCTGCCTACTAAGGTATCTTTTAATATAATGGCCAATTGGTATGAAAAATATGAATCCACATATAAAAGGTTCAATAAGGTCATTAACGCTAATGTTTCCTTCACAAAATATACACATTAAGCTTTTTGCTTAGTAAAATAAATTAACTATAATGGACGACAACTGAAATAAAATAGAAGGCAACACGGAGAAGGCAGCAGATAAAATCGCGAATGAGCCTATGGCTCAATGGTAGCACCCCTCTCACAAAGCGGAGAGGTTGTGGGTTCGAAACACGTCAACAGCTGATTGTTGATATAAGTTTCGAAACGTAATTTAAAAGGGGTAGGGGTCCCCTCAACCTCGCTTGCCAACCAAAAAAAAAAAAAAAAGATCAATGGGAAAGATCAGCCAAATCAAAAGTTCTTGAAATCGCCTTGTACCAAGACTCTGCCTTTTTCTTCCTATATTCCTCGTCAGATTTTGGTCGAAAGGTTGTGTCTTTCTTGTTCTTCTCTGTAGTATCAAAAATTTCATTTTCTGTCCAAACTCCAACAGCTAACCCTGCAGCATAAGCTGCCCCAAGGGCTGTTGTTTCAATGTCAGCTGGTCTCACCACAGGACTCCCCAACAAATCTGCCTGTAATTAGATAGTACAAACTACTTGTCACAATCATATTACCATAAATAGAGTTTGGTTTCAGGCGTGCGCGAGCACACACACACACACAAGTATACCACCACCCAAAAGTAAATGTACAGTATTCAAAGCATGTGGAACGTCAGGAATGATATGCATGTACAGAACATCATGAAAGCGAATTTGATTATTAAATTCAAAGTCATCGAGTTGGGTTATGCTATGGATTGACTATCCTGGCTCGGATGCCAACCTAGTAGGTATGTCCAGTGCCAAAAAGTGAAGCTGGTGCATCTATCGTAATTTTTTACAAGCAATGCACATATCAACTCAACAACACATGTGCAAAAGAGTAATTAAACATGTAAATGCTACTATTGTAGTTTCTCTCTAGAGATAATTAAAGATGTTCTGATAGAATTCAAACCTGAATTTGCATCAAGAGATTGTTGGCAGTTGCACCACCATCTACTCTAAGCAGAAATTCTCCATCCTTGTCCTTGGATTCTGCATTATCCCCAGCATCCTTGTGCATCGAATCCAACACATCCTTCACCTGAAAACACATACTTTCAAGCACAGCACGAGCAATATGTGACTTGTTCGTAAACCTTGTCATACCAATGCATATCCCTCGAGCGTCATCACGCCACCATGGCGCAAATAAGCCATTGAAAGCTGGTACAAAATACACCCCACCAGAGTTCTCTACCTTATTTGCCAAATCTTCAATCTCACTTGCACTCTTAATAATTCCAAGACTATCTCTTAGCCACTGAACTGCAGCACCAGCAATGGCAATAGAGCCTTCCAGCGCATAATTTATTGGTGCATTGGGGCCGAGCTTGTATGCTACTGTAGTAAGTAAACCATGAGATGACTTAATTAATTCTTTACCCGTGTTGAGCAGTATGAATGCCCCAGTTCCATAAGTACTCTTAGCCTCTCCTTTTCGACAAGCCTGTCCCAACATTGCTGCGTGCTGATCACCAAGGCATCCTGCTATTGGTATACCAGTAATAGGCCATCCCTTACCAATATTTCCAATTACTTCCGCATTACTAACAATCTTAGGCAGTAGATCACCGGAAATTCCTAGAGTTTCCAATATGGATTGATCCCACTCTAGTGTTTAATATTCATGAGCATGGTTCGAGATGCATTCGAAACGTCAGTAACATGCAATCCAGGAGACTCAGTACTACAACCCCCAGTTAGATTCCAAATCAACCAAGTATCAATGGTGCCGAAAAGAGCATCGCCTTTCTTAACAGCATCCTTTACTGCATCCACATTTTCTAACAGCCAAAGAAGCTTAAGTGCACTGAAATAAGTACTAATAGGCAAACCACATGTCTCCAGAAAATGGGTTTTCCCCCCTGATAATTCATTCTCTAACCTCCTACATAATTGCGAGAAAAAAAAATTATAAAAATAAAATTCCAACTTTTAATCTGATCTAAGAGACTTTTTTTTTTTTTTTTTTTTTTTTTGAAAAAGTTGAAACTATCTATATTCTAATTTATCCCAAATCGTAAAATCAAAATCTTAGTAATAAAAGTGTTAAAAATCGAACCTGCAGATTGAAGTGGTTCTAGCATCCATCCAAACAATGGCATTGTAAAGAGGACAACCAGTAGATTTACTCCAAACAAGAGTTGTTTCTCTCTGATTAGTAAGACCAATTGCTTTCAATCCCTCATCTACATTATGTCCTTCTGCAGTAGCTTTATCAACTGCTTTTGCCATACAAACTCTCAAACTTTCTAATATCTCCATTGGATTATGTTCAACCCATCTATCCAAAACAAATTAAACCAACAAAAATCATAACTTTTTCACACACACAAAAAAAAAAAAAAAAACAAAGAAACTTTTCTTGTAATAATGTAAATAACTTACCCTGCTTCAGGATAAATTTGACTGAACTCAACTTGATGAGAACCCACAGATTTACCAGAACGATCATAGATTATAAACCTTGTACTTGTTGTTCCTTGATCAATTGATCCAACATAAACTCCATCTTTAACCATTATGATTACACTCTCATTAACTAAACAAAAACAGAGTTAGAGAAGAAAAACAGAGATTTAATGGTGAGAAGAATATTTATATTTATAATAGAGAGAGTGAAGACCGAGTTTGTGATAAGTAAAGATTTTAGGCAGAGGTTTCGTTGATTACGAGGTGCTTTGAGTTTGTTCTATTCATACCTCGTTTCTCGGAGATGTTCTTGTTCTTGATTTGCAAACCAAATCAAACTGAAAGAAATCGATTTGGTACTGAGTACTTTATCTTTTTAAGTAACTTCATCTTAATAAAAGTTAACACGTGGATATTATATGATTGTAAAGTGACTATCTTAGTTTAAAAAGGTAGTCCTTGGAGCTGGGAAGTGGGAAGTCTGGACATAATCTTATCTTATCTATTAATCTAAAAGTAGTATTGATTTATTTGGTAAGAAAATCTTATCTGAGTGTCACAAGTCACAACTGTCACACGACTTTGTATGGAAAGAAAGTTGTTTTGACTCTTGATAAGGTACTGTGTTTCGGTTTTAATGGATAACCCATGAAGCCTGGCCCAGTTCAGAGACCAGCCCAGTCTGGCAACTCAAAGTTGCCTATGCATTCCCATAAGTTCATGATATCTGCAAACTCAACTAACAGTCTAATGCCACCAGTCCACCACCCTGCAACAACAAAACTAGAACTAGTTCATCATCATCCAACCATCCAAGTGCCTTGAAATTAGTCTTGTGCTTACTACTGTACTGTACTGCATCCAAGTGCCTTTGAAGTAGTGATCAGTTCTCATTTCAACAAGGAAATGGCAGCAAACATAATAGGTATACAAGTGTACGTGCATGCTTCACAGTTAGGAAAACTTCGCTCCATGGCGCTTAGGAGTAAAGTGTAGATCTTTGTAGTGTACTGTATGATGAATGGATTCTTGGGAGAGCTTTTCTCTGCGCTATAGACCGAGGTTTTTCTCAAAATAATACTCGTTAATTCGTTATAGTGTTATAGTATGAAGTGTCTTTTGGGCCTTTTAATCCTTTTATTAAAAGATCTCTAGCTAAGTAGCTAACTACTGTTGTAGTAGTAATTGCAGGCCTAGTATCAAATTTTAAAATCTCATCCATACCAATTACCATCACATATATATTGGCAGGTACCTTTCCACCCACTCCGGCCACCAACAAAAATGGAGACTCGAAATGCAACATCCCCATCCAATCTGATTTTCTCTTCTTACAATTCTTTAAGAAAAACATTTGATCAATTGTATGTTTATGAATATATATTGATAGATTCAGTACTATCTTGGTGACTGGTCAGCCACAGCCAACAGCCAACAGCTCAACAATAATCACCAAATAATATACCCTTAAGCTAATTATATTAAAGGACTAAAGGAGTCTGGTCTAGTGGTCTGGTTGCAGGCTTGTAATAAAAATTTGCTCCTCTGAAGATGACACAGCACAGTCATAAGCTTATCTAAGTTCCTGGCGATAAACGTTGCTCATGGCCAATAGAAAACGAAGATATATTATCCATATGGCAAGATCGATCAAATTAAAAGTCTAATTTTTTTTACTAAACAAGTTTTGTGTCAAATGGACAAATGGTAATATATATATAATGGACATGCATCATAATTATTCAATGAAATTAAATTGATAAAATAAGTACCCGTGTTAGCAAAGTCTCGCAAATAATTATATATATCCTCCAGTTCCTCACAGAAGATGTACATTATCAACTTTGCTTTGTCACCTAATTTTCCAACCAAAAGGATAGGTAGAAGATGAAGATTACCATCTGAATGTATATTTTATCAGATTAATCTTTCATTAAAGGTCTTAATCTTCAATTTGTTCACGAATAGAATATTAACAGAAGATTTGAAATCACTTTAAAACGCCAAACTATTGGTGATTAGTCTATTCTTTTGAAATCAAACTTTACTAAAGAATTCTTAAAAGTTTTCATGTGCATTCTTAAGTTTAAATGTACCATTATTTTGTGCTATTTCGGTTTCGCAAGCATTTGCATTATATTATTGGATTATTGGGTATATGCTAAAAAGCTAAATAATGGGTCGTTTGGTATCAAATATGATGAGAAATGGGCCACAATCATATCTCTGTCACTTTATTGGCCAAACCAGATGCTATCTTCTTGGGTTTTCCTAAGGTAACTGATCATGATGAGACAGGGTGTGCGTTTTACCACTTACCAGGCCTTTTTATGTGCTTCTTGCATGGACTTTAATTGGCATCTTTAGCTTTCAAAACTCAAAAGTGTAGTTAGAACTTTAGAAAGCTACTCAAGGCATATGGTTTTACAAAACCTTGCATGGACCATTATATGCGATATATGGAGGATAACACACGAAAAGATGGTAATACTAACCTTTCATGTTGTCTGATAATTGAATTTGAAGAACTAGCTAGAGTATTAGACTAGCTAACTAAGCATTATTGTTTTGAGGGGTAAGTGGATCGATCAATATACACTTAAGTTGCCACTTTTGCAGTATAGACTGTGATGACAACAAGATCTGGAATTCTGGATCTTCCACTTAAAATCCTTGCCTCTTTGCCTATTCATTTTCCCAGCCTACCATAACTCATGCCCATGTGTGGTTGTCCTTTTTAACCATTTTTCGCTCATGTGATTACATTTCTTGTGCATTTTTGTATTCTTTCCGAGTCTGCTACTCTGCTGTAAATTTAACAAATGATAGCGGAGGATGAACTATCACTTTGATGTTTGGAAATTGGTAACTAACTTTAAGGGTGTAGTGGCCCAACAGTTAAGCCAGATCCTTATATTCTGTATATTTTTTTTCATTATATATATATATAATGGATATCAACGTGGTGATGACTGCGGGTTCAAATGAATATGTATTTAGGAGAGTCGGGTTTACTATCCAGAAAAGATTTGTCACGCAGTTTGTAGCGCGTTTGTCCTTTACTTTTGTATAATTTATTGAGCTTATCAATATAATTTTTTTTTTTTTTTTTTTTTTTTTTAAAAAAACTATTTTCCAGCTTGGCAGTTGGCACAATAGAAGGTTCGAATGCAACAAATTACACATTTAAGCAAACTCTGGCCCGGCTAGCATTTTTCATATGTTGACAACTCTATATGGCATTTTCATTTGGGACCAGCAGAAAGCTTTTAAAGGTACCACACTATATGTACCACTATCCAACATACAACATACTAACAAATTACTACCACCAATCCACCATGCATGTGTTGATGCTTTAACCTCGAGTGGATAAATTTTCAAGCATCGAGGGGAATCTCTTTGATTGCCGAGGATGTAGATCAGATCGATCATCACCAACTAAGCTTTCTTAAATGAGTCCAAACTTTGTACAAGTCACTCAATGAAACCCTTTCCAACACTCTTAAGTCTTCAACGGCATTGAATTGGTGTTTGATTGGTTTGGTAGAAGAAAATAATGCAAACTTACAAATGCATTTGACGACTGTGCTTAGCTCCATCTTTAGCTGCGCATTACATAAAAACTACCAAACATCTTTTGGACTATACATTTTATTATATGATCAAGTCTTAGGTTTTGAATTAATTATAGAATTTTTGTACATTGGTGTAAAACCATGATTGGACTAATGGATCACGATCACAAATGTAAAAATGGTCAGGCAGAAATCGTTAGAAAAAGTCCTAGAGCTAATGAGGAAAATTTAACAGATTGCCCAAAACGTTACTAGTAATTTGATTTAAACTATTCACTTATCTTGGTGAGCGATCACTTTCACTTGTATTAGTATTTGACTCAGTGATCTATATACAACAAATAATATTTCATTAAAACTACATTTGAATCATATGTACTTCAGCAGGTAATGTACTAGAGAGGAATGAAGTAAGGATACAACTAGTAATGTTCTCATGACACTACCTGTATTTTCATACTTACCACCATCTTACTTACCTATAACCTCTCTGTATTCTTCTTTCTAATATAAAAAACAATAGCAGTATATATTAATATTGTTCTTTTCCATTCATTTATTCTATACCAACTAAGATTTGAAATCAAAGTGATGGTCGATGTTATGGGCCTAAGATTCACAACAAAATACTAGTAATTGGACACCTTAGCTTAATCTCAAGATGCCAACAACATAAACAAGGGTACACAAAATAACAGAAACAAAATAACTATGATTTGTGAATTGTGAATTTGTGGTAGACATACATGTTCACGGCAACATACGCGGCACAAGAGACCAAGTTATTTTCTGATCTGTAAAACACAGAAAAAGAGGGAGATTTGCAAATTGCAATAATTTACCATTTTCCTTAACGTTTTCTCGCCAAATTTCTCGTCATCTGTTATCCTAGTAATTGAGTTTTGAAGATAACTGTACCACGTTGGATTTACGTAAGAATTACTCAACTTTATGCCACGTGTGTTGTGTTAAAAAGGTAAAAAAACTTATGAATTCAACGAACGGTGCAGGTGAATCTGAATCTGATTGATTTGTGGTTGTGGGGTCTACATACACCTCACAACAAAAACAAAATTGATTGAAAAAGAAAGAGAATTAAATTGATTAAAAACAAATGAATTTAAAACCATTTTGGATTTATTATTTATGGAAAATATAAAAATCATTAATTACAGAGCATTATCTATTCACAGAGATTGCACACCAATCAATGTTTTTAGTTAGCCAGTTCATTTGCTCAGAAAAAGCCCTTTCAATTTAAATTAAAATCTGATAATGTAAACCAAGTTCTACCATAAGTTTTAAATCCATTGGTCATAAATTATAATTAAGAAAAATGTAATATTATAAAACATAGAGCAGCAATATTTGATACACTATCATACATCAAATTATAACTTTGAGAGATCAAGATAAACAAAAAGCTGATTCGGACACAGAAAAAGCGTTCAAATTACGCTGTAGTGTTTGTTATCCGAATATGCTTTTTTTTTTTAATTAATAAATGAAAAAAATGTAAAAATTAATTAATTAATTAATTAATTAAAAGAGAGTTCTCTCTTCATTTCTCTCTCTCTATATAAAAGCCAAACTGAGAGAGAGAAAGAGTAGTTCAACTTCAAACCCTTTGAAGCTCTCTTCATACTTGGTGTGTGTTTCTCTCTTTCATTTTTTTTTCTGTTTCGTTTCCGGCCAATTTGGACGGAAAACAAAACATTTTGTTTACCGGCGGTGAAATTTATATAAGTATGGGAGCAACAATTATTTCAGATCTTGTAACAGAAATTGTTATTCCGGTTTGTGCAGTAATCGGAATCTTGTTTTCATTACTTCAATGGTATTTAGTTTCTCAAGTTAAACTTTCTCCTGATAGACAACAATCTCCTAAAAATAATAAAAGTGGTTTTAATGATTATTTGATTGAAGAAGAAGAAGGTTTAAATGATAATAATGTTGTTATCAAATGTGCTGAAATCCAACAAGCTATTTCTGAAGGTAATGTTTTTACTTCTTTTTCAGATCTTCAGCGTTTTTTATTTTTATTTGTTTAGATCTATGGTTTGTTTTATGTTAAAAATCATGTTTTTTAGTTCATAAATCTAAATCTTTGCTTGTTTAGTTTTTTTTAGCCTTATTACTTTCTACTGATTCTATAAACTAATCTAAATAATAAAAATGTTTAATGTTTTACATCTTTTTCAGATCTTTAGGTTTTTTTTTTTAGATCTATGTTTTTTTTTGTTAAAAATTGTTTTTTTTTAATTATAAATCTCTAATAAAAATCTCTGCTTTGTTGAGTTATAGGTTTGCTTTCTAGTGATTCTATAAACTATCTAATAATAAAAATGTTTTTTATTTTATTTTATTTTAGTGGTCATCTTAGCTGAAAAGAATCTGCATTTTCTTTTTGTTGAGATTAGATTCTTTGGAGATACTTTTGATTATTGTTTTAGATTTATGGAATAATAAATCGATTCCTTTTTTTTTGTTTTTGTATTAAAGGTTAAAACTTTGTGATTTAACTGTTTATAGTTGTGTCGGTTGTCAAAAGAAAATTTTTATTTTTATTTTTAATGATTGTAGAAATTAGAAAATACTGCATTTACAGGATATTTATAGATATGGGTCCCTATGTCTGATTGGTGGCATGGTATCTTAATTTGTTTGGAAAATAAGATTTAGTCTGTATTTGTTAGTCTTTTTAATTGGCAATCTAGATCTAAATTCAAATATATATATCTGATTGGATGAATTAGTAGTAGTATTCTGGTAATAGTTATACTTTGTAATTAATTTTTGGGGTGATTTTTTTCATTGGTATTATTTTTTTCATGTTTTTCTGTATGTTTGCATTGTTTTGTGTGAATTGATCAAGAGTTAAGACCTACCTCACCTTGGATATTTACACATAGTTAGCATTGATTGGAAACTTTGAGCTTATGTATTGTCTGTGGATTATACAGGAGCGACTTCCTTCTTGTTCACGGAATATCAGTATGTTGGTATCTTCATGGTTGCATTTGCAGTCTTGATTTTCCTCTTCCTTGGATCTGTTGAGGGATTCAGCACAAAGAGCCAGCCTTGCACCTACAACAAGCATGAAATATGCAAATCTGCTCTTGCCAATGCTCTCTTCAGCACCATATCATTTGTGCTTGGTGCCATCACCTCTGTGGTATCTGGTTTCCTTGGAATGAAAATCGCAACTTATGCAAACGCCAGGACAACCCTAGAGGCAAGGAAGGGTGTTGGAAAGGCTTTCATCACTGCATTCAGATCTGGTGCAGTTATGGGATTCCTCCTAGCTGCTAGTGGACTCTTGGTGCTTTTTATTACCATTAACTGCTTTAAGCTATACTATGGTGATGATTGGGAAGGTCTTTTTGAGGCTATTACTGGATACGGTCTTGGTGGTTCTTCCATGGCTCTCTTTGGGAGAGTAGGTGGTGGTATTTACACAAAAGCTGCTGATGTTGGTGCAGATCTTGTTGGTAAGGTTGAGAGGAACATTCCTGAGGATGACCCTAGAAATCCAGCGGTGAGATGTTTTTATTTCTTGACTATATTAGTAATACGAGTATGAATTCCTTATTCTTCTTTGCTGTTTAGCTAACTAAGATTTACTTATTTTCAGGTTATTGCTGACAATGTCGGAGATAATGTTGGTGATATTGCTGGAATGGGTTCTGACCTTTTTGGCTCATATGCTGAGGCCTCTTGTGCTGCTTTGGTTGTTGCCTCCATCTCATCCTTTGGAATTAACCATGAATACACTGCAATGTTGTATCCACTACTCATCAGCTCTATGGGTATCCTTGTATGCCTACTCACCACCCCTTTGCCACTGATTTCTTTGAAATCAAGGCTGTCAAGGAAATTGAGCCTGCGTTAAGAACCAGCTCATTATATCAACTGCCTTAATGACTGTTGGGATTGCACTTGTTACCTGGCTTGCCCTTCCTTCATCCTTCACAATTTTCAATTTTGGAGAGCAGAAAGTTGTGAAGAATTGGTAAGCAATTTTTTAATTTAGTTTTGAACTGCATGCTATATCTGATTTATGTTATGTATCGTATGATACTAAATTAATCTTGTATGCAGGGAGCTATTTTTTTGTGTTGCCATGGTCTATGGGCTGGGCTGGTTATTGGATTTGTGACTGAGTACTATACGAGCAATGCATACAGGTATCCGACAAATGTGAAGTTGTCTACATCCCTCTATATCTGTGATGATTTAATTGAAGTACTAACTCATTTATTATATTTTGTAGCCCTGTGCAAGATGTTGCTGATTCCTGCAGAACTGGAGCTGCTACAAATGTTATATTTGGCCTTGCTCTGGGATACAAATCTGTCATTGTTCCAATTTTTGCCATTGCTGTCAGTATTTTTGTGAGTTTCAGCCTTGCTGCCATGTATGGTATTGCAGTAGCTGCTCTTGGGATGTTGAGCACCATTGCTACTGGCTTGGCTATTGATGCATATGGTCCCATTAGTGATAATGCTGGAGGCATCGCTGAGATGGCTGGCATGAGCCACAGGATCCGAGAGAGAAACTGACGCTCTTGATGCTGCTGGAAACACTACTGCTGCTATTGGAAAGGTATTGTGACCACTTTGGATTTGGTTCTATTGTGATAATATGTTTTTCATTTGTGAATAAATGGTAAATTTTTTGACACCATCTATTTCTATTTCTAGGGTTTTGCCATTGGCTCTGCTGCTTTGGTGTCTTTGGCCCTCTTTGGTGCTTTTGTGAGCCGTTCAGCTATTGCCACTGTCAATGTCCTTAACCCTAAGGTCTTTATTGGGCTGATTGTTGGTGCAATGCTTCCATACTGGTTCTCTGCAATGACCATGAAGAGTGTTGGAAGTGCTGCTCTAAAGATGGTAGAGGAAGTGCGCAGGCAGTTCAATACCATCCCTGGTCTCATGGAGGGTACTGCTAAACCCGACTATGCGACATGTGTTAAGATCTCTACTGCATCTATCAAGGAGATGATCCACCTGGTGCCCTGGTTATGCTCACACCTCTTATTGTTGGCACCTTTTGGTGTTGAGACTTTGTCTGGTGTCTTGGCTGGCTCCCTTGTTTCTGGCGTACAGGTAATTATTTCTGCTTATTTCTTTGGAATCAGTGTTGCATTGATGTTTTACCACTGTGTGTACTCTATAGTCGAAAGTGTATGCTTACACGGTCTGTCACTAACTGGATTATCCTTTTGTGATACTCAACAGATTGCCATCTCTGCTTCGAACACTGGTGGTGCATGGGATAATGCCAAGAAGTATATTGAGGTAAAAACAATCTTAATCTTTGTCCCCTAAATGTTATCTAGGGTTGGATTTATGTATTTAGGCCAGAAAGTATATTGGGTCATTGTGTAGGATCCAACTTAAAACTCTCACTGACTTGGATTTATGTATTTAGGCTGGTGCTTCTGAGCACGCCAGAAGCCTTGGTCCAAAGGGATCTGATCCACACAAGGCAGCTGTTATTGGTGACACCATTGGAGATCCTCTCAAAGACACTTCAGGCCCATCTCTCAACATTCTTATCAAGCTCATGGCCGTGGAGTCGCTTGTGTTTGCTCCTTTCTTTGCAAAACATGGTGGCCTACTCTTTAAGATTTTCTAAACGGTTGAAGCAAAAGAAAGGTGTTTGCATTCTCTGGTACTCAACAAGTAGTCACCTTTCAACCCACATTTCAAAATTGAGTTTGATTTAGTTTTCCATGATGAACGGTAGGTACTATTTTTGTAGTTACTATATTTTTCTAGGGTTCAGTAGCTTGAGTAAAAATTTCCTGATTGGCTGGCGGTGGAGGTGATGATGATGATAATTTTTCAAGTGGAAGGGAAACAGTGGTATAAGATCTTATGTTCTTTTTTTTTTTTTTTATTGTGTTCGTCAAGAAGGATTTAATGTGTAACTTAAATTGTATCTCTTGAAATATAGAGAGTATTGGGAAGAAAGATGTCTTGATTTCTATTCTTTTTGCATTGCACTTTCCATACTGGTGCTCTGCCATGACTAAATGTTCACATACCTATCGGGTGTGTTTGGTTCGGTGGAAAAGGTCGGAAAGGAAAACGTTTTCTTGGAAAGTTGAAATTCCAGCTGTTTGGTTCAACAAGAAAATGAAAAACATTTGGAAAGCAAATTCCGTGCGATTATAAGCTGGTTTAAAATTTTGGAAAATGGACACCTTTTTAATTTTACGGAAACCACTTTCCTTTTTCCGTCTCGATCTCTTTTCTCTCTCCCCGAAATCAAAATCGAAAAATAATCTTCTTCTTCTTCCTCTCTCTCTCTCTCTCTTTCTCTTTCATTCACTGAGAACCATTAAAGAGTTCTTCACTGTAGTTAAGTTTCTGCAACTCTACTACTTCTTCGTGTGTGTTCAATCGTTCATCATCTTCAAAAAGGTAAGATCAGATCTTCATGACTTCTTCGTATTTCTTTTCAATCAATTGTTGATTGTATAAAGTTAGAGTCTTTGTAATTAATAGACCTAAAGAGGAGGCTTCAGTTTTAGTCTTTTGCTTACTCAGTTGTAAACGAAACAACAATTCCTAGAATTGGTTAATTCAATAAATTACAAATTTGATTTGGAAAAAGTTGGATTCACTGTAACTGACAGACCCCCAAATTGGAAATTGAAGGTTTTATCTCCCACCCAACTTCAATCATTGTATGCCATTAGTTTATTGAACATACAAGTATTGTTTTTATTCAAATCTAGATTGAACACACTTAAAATTAATTGTACCATTGAAGTTGTGGTTTCAATAATAGATTGCTCGCAATTACACTTATTAATATAGGTGCTCGATCTCATGTTTTCCTTGGCTGACTGTCATCATGCGATGGAACTAGAAGCCCTTTGCCTAAAATTTGCCGCTGAAAATCTTGCAGGTGACGTAATTCCTTGCCTTCCATATAGGCTCCTGACATAGCATATGAAACTAGTTTCCCGACCACTTCCCCAATCGGTTTGAATGTATCTGCGCCCATCCCTGCAGGCATTGTCTTATATCACATACATTGCCCCTGCTTAATTATTTCTATACCTTGTCAGTAATAGGACAGGTTAAGAAAAGATGCAGGGGAACCTTCTTCATCCAATTCACACAAGCTGCACCTATTCGGCATAATAACTCCCAATCTTCATAATTTGTAAATTTTTAATACTCTTCTTCATAGAAACATCATATAAATCTTTTTGCATTGTCTCCACATCTCATATCAAGAAGCGAACCTATAAGCTACATTGAACAATAAGCTATCTAAATATCTTAACGGGACTGCAAGTAGCAAAGTGCCAATGTCATTGGGCATAGAGAGAGTACAAGTGCAAAGTTCAAATAGACTCGTTATAAGCGGTAAGATGTATCGAATATATTTTTTCATTTATATATTCATACTTCCTGGCAAGTGTATCAAGATAAGAGACGTTAATGTTTAAGCTCCAGCGTAGCTGTTTGTTGAAATACTGCACTGCTATGTTATATAGTTTGGTATGCTGGCCAAACCATATATTACAGAAGATGAGTATACATGATTTCCTTTTTCACTTTAGTTGACAATTTACAGTTTCTGACAGTTTTCTGGAAGGGATTTTATATCACTTTCAATGAAAGGGATTAGATTTGATATCTTTATGTCTAGAAGGGAAGTTATATAGTTTGGTATGCTGTAATGACTTCATGAACATTGTAAGAGGCTTTAGCCTTTTGAATAAAACTATAGTTGTGCTCAATTTTGGCTTTTTTAGACATATATCTATCAAGTCGACCAAGCATTGATCACAACTTGAAAGGCTAAAATAGATTTTGTCATTTAAGCAATCATTCTTTTTTTTTCACGATATACTGTATGTCATTTTGATATGTTTAGAATTTAAGATTTTTGGTATTGTAAGCACAACAGGCTCATGAGTCATGACACTAGGCAATTTTGAGAGGAGAGTACAAACTTCTCATCTCTGCAGCAGCTTGAGCTTTAATAGCACTGCCTTCTAGGCGCCAGCACCCTTTTATATCTTGCAATTCCCAGCAGCAGCACCTACTTCACAGCAAAGCTCTGCCTCCACATAGCAGTTGCATTCATAACACCCTGGCCACGTTTAGATGCCCACCACAACAGCAACCTAAATATTACTGACGAAACCCAGAAGCACCCCTTGTTTCCTGTCATGGCCAAGGTCCTCTTTCATCTGGCATTTCTGTGTCAAAAGCGAACAAAGCTACATATATGTAGAATTTGGATTGCTTTTCTACTTAGATAGTGAAACACTTGTTTTTTTATTTGTATGTTTATTTTAGTTTGTGGTAATCAAATTTTTTATGAGCAACTTTACTAAGTTCTTTACCATAACCGGTGCCAATATCAAAAATAATTTTGAAAATATTGTTTAAAACCAAACATAAGAAAGCAAATTCATAAAAACCATTTTTCTTTTTAAGTGAACCAAACATAGGAAAGCAAATTCTAAGAAACTGTTTTCCTTTTCTAGTGAACCAAACATTAGAAAGTGAATTCTAAGAATGTCAATTCTAGGAAAGTAAATTCCTTAGGAAATCACTTTCCATGGAATTTGAATTACCTTGAACCAAACATACCCATCATGTATTTCTCTGATCTGACGTGGTTGATGCATTGCACTGAGGTTTTGTATGATGTATCATGCTAAATTTGGTTGCAGAACATTCTTCGACATCATTCTAAACTTATTTGATATACTAAGATGCTCTATCCTAATTCCTTTGTACTATTACTAATACACATTAAATCACACATTAGTTTTATCCTGTTTAAGTGGTTCAAAATAGTCTCACTAGCGATGTTTTTAAAAAACAGAATGGAAGAAGACAGAAAACCAATTTTACAATGACATGTACATCTAGGTGCCAGTGCAATCATTTACTTTCTCCTTATCTGCTAGTCTGCCTTTCAGAAGCTGCTGAGCTCCTTTTCTCCTTAAATGTTCATTTCTACTTTTAGTTATCTTGCCCATTCCCCAACCTGACATGACATGATCATATTCCATTTTAGTAGAAACAGAGAAGGTGTGAAATGATAGGTTATTAGAGGCAAAAAACAACCATCACAACCTGATGAATCATAGAGACATAGATTACTTCTTTTTGTTCTTGAGTCTGCATATTCTCATTGCATACTAAACAGAGAAGATGTAGCATCTTCTTACATACAATATAACAAACTGTTTGGAATATCAACTTTGTTTTGGATAAATAGATCAATCAGAAAAGGAAAACATTCTTTTCTGATACTTCTTAGCCCATCAACACTTTTGGAATATCAACCTTCTTTGGATAAACAGATAAGAACATGATGTTTACTAAATTTTATCCCATGATTTTGTTATTATTGTGCAATACAAATATTTTCCCATCAGTATCAGATGAGCTTATCAGTTAGATCAGATGTGCAACTTGGTTGTATTAAAATTACAAATTCAATGAACTGCCTTAGTAATTGATAATTATGGACAGTTTTAAAACTGGACCTAATAAGTGACCAAGTAATGCTGACATTGATTCACCAAACTATTCGGTTTATGAAACAACCATAGCTAAAGATGGCTTATGGCCTACTTGTTTCTATTTACAATAACAAATGAATATCACTATCACATGGATATTTGGATCTTATTTGCTTTACTATAAGGGGGATTTAGGTTTTAGTCACCGTAAGTATATACTATTTAGGGAAATAGCATTTTTGTTTCATTAATTAGGTTTTAGTCACTTGGTTTGACCCGAGTTAAAAAAAACCGGGTTTAACCGCAATATTTTTTGAAAAGGCTTAATTACCCCTGTAAAAGTCACGTGTTCTACACGTGAGAAACTTAAAGCACCTGTTTGAATAATGAAATACACATGTCCTAATCTAACCAACAACTAAATCCAATGGCTAACAAAAAAGAGCCGTTAGTCATCTTCTTCAAGCTTATATAAGCTATGTTTCCTGCAACAACTTTGTACCTGCAATAGACTTTCAAAACCAACAAGTTCTACACAGACTTTGTACCTGCAATCAAGATAAACAACTGTCAAGCTTGAAGATGGGTGCGTTGTAACCTTTGGGTAGTATTTTTCTTTCATTTTAATGGCTGCCAAAGTGTCCAATACCTAATAATTACAATTATAGAAGGGATTAACTTCTAATAAGTAATACTAATCTATTTTTTTCACAGGATCTCTGTTAAATCTGCAGGTCTGAAGGACACACGGCTGAGGTCTGTCCACTCCTATTTGTTCCATATAACAATGAAGGATGCGATGGAATCATAAAATTCTATACAGTTTACGATGAACATGGAGTTGAACATTTCATGTTTCTAAAGTGTCAATACGATCTCTGATCTCTGTCCTGGACACGACACAATTTATCTCTGTCCTGATCCATATGATGAACTCCCATGTTTTTCCCTGTGTCTTTTTGTTTTCCTAGCTATGTAATTCCTATGTAAGCAATATTTCTATCAATACGTGTCAATCAATATTTCTATAAATATATGTATTTTCAAGTAAATCATGCACTACAAATAAAAACATTAAATAACAAACAACACTCCCAAAATATCCATTCAATTCAACATATCAATGACTACATACATGTTTGAAAATACATTATCCATGACTGCCACACATTATCCAAAATATCAAAATAATTCAACATAGCCAAAATAGCAACATGACTACACCACATTATACATGGGACTCAACAAGTTCAAAATAGCTCAAGTTTCAACACATTATCCAAAATACTACCAGACTCACATACAAAATACTTACTTGTAGCTATTCAATACATCCGTGTAGGTTTCAAACCACCAATACCACCCCTCATTCTCATTCCACCACCCCTACCTCCCTTGTTTGAATCAGCAACTTTTCCATTGTTTATATCAGCAACTTTTCTTTTGTTTGAAGCACCCCTCCCTCTCCGTTTTGAACTTTCCGCTTCAGCATTCTGAGAGGGTTGCTCTTGAGTAAGACCAATCATCTCATTCCTCTTGTACTTTTTAACTACATGAAAAATAGAATAAGTTAACACATTTTACCTATCATGAAAAATAGAAAACACTTTTGTAATGTATTATTTCTTACCCTTTGGCTTGTAAACTTGTGTAGCATCTTGTCTTCTCTTACAAGTTCTAATATTATGGCATGTCACTTTGCAACCACTACATATCATTTTAATCTTACTTGGAACTGGTTCATCTTCACCTCTGATTCTCAATTTCTTAGGTCTACCTGGAGCCTTTTGTATTGGTGGTGGAAGAACCACTTCATCAGGCTGTTTACAAATAAAATATGAATCAGAATATAAATAAAATCAAAATATAAATAAATCAGAATACTAAAATCACATGTGTCTAAAATACTAACCTGTCCCCAATCATCTAAATCAGGAAGAGGTACTATATATCCTTCATATGCTTTTCTATATGATTGTACCGTAAACCAAGGGCTACACCATCTGCAAAACAAAATTACATCTTAAAGTTGAATATAAGAAATATTTATTAATTTAAAATAACACACAACAAAATTATATTTATTAATGTAAACAAAAATTTAACTTACTTCACCCATCCCTCTCTTCTATTCCTCACTACAGCAACAGCATGAACACAAACAACCCCTGAAACCTGCCATTCATTACAAGTACAAGTGTGTTGTTCGATGTCCACATTCCACTTCTTGCCAGTGTGTCTGCTTTTCACCAAGAAGATATCAAGACTAATACCCTGGACCTCATATTTAAAATACTTCCTATCCATTTTTTCAATCAGCTCACATACTCTAGGCACCAAGGTCTCACCACAAAGGTCCACAGAACAGACTTTCCTATCATAAAACTGCTTAGAAAGCATCTCTATGTACCTGTCCACTAGCCTGACAAGTGGCATATGCCTCACTTCTAACATCCACCCATTGAAGCTTTCAGAGAAGTTGTTGTTGTTGTAATCACATTTTGAAGTCTTGTCAAAATAACATCTTGCCCAAGACTGTACAGGTTCCATCTCTAGGTACTCTTTTGCCTGAATGTTTTCTTCTTTGAGCATCTCTATCACTTTAAGATGATCACACTGTTTAAGGCCTTAGCTGCAGCCCAAGCAAGGTTCACAAGATGTTCACCCTTGAAGCCATTGTTCTTGTAGTTTGCAATCATGTGTCTGTAGCAGTATCTATGGTAAGCATTTGGAAAAATCTCATGTACAGCTTTCACCAAGCCTTTCTGTCTATCTGAAAAGAATGTCAAGACATCTCCACAATACCCCAGAGTCCTTTTCTTCAAGTCTTTCTCTAAATGTCCCAAGAAATGAAACCAACTATCACGTGTTTCACCCCTTGTGATGTATATAGCAAGAGGAAACAAACCATTGTTCCCATCCAGCCCTATTGCACTAAGACACTGACCTTCATACTTGCCCTTCAAGTGACACCCATCAAGACCAACAATTGGTCTACAACCATTTGTCCAACCTGTCAAACAAGCTCTAAAACATACAAACAACCCAGAAAATTGCTTTTCATCATCAACATAGTACTTCACAATTGAGTCTGGGTTTCTTTCTTTCACTTGTTTCACCAACTCTGGACACAAAGTATAGCTTTGTTCATAATTTCCATTGATCTTCTCCATCATCATATTCTTTGCTACCCATGCAGTCCAATAAGTTATCTTACTTCCAGTCCTCTTCACAATCTCCTTCTTGATGTCTTTGGGAGTTGAAAGTGGATGGTCCCTCAAGTAATCTAGAAGCTCAGAAGCAACCCAAGGTGCTGTAGCATGTTTGTTCTCAGGCTGCCCAAGTCCAAGACATGTGTGCACATCATTGAACTTATGTAACACTAAGGTGCAGTCGTTCTTTCCAACCTTGTAACAAGAAGCAAACCATTTACAAGTATCATCACTGCATACAACTCTGAACCTCTTCCTGTCATTATGTTTTGGCTTATACATGAAGTGTTTTGTAATTGCCAAACTCTTAAAATAATGTCTGCACTTTTCAATGGTTGGCCAACACATACCTTGGCACATTTCAGGAATATTTTGCTTTGCAATCAAGTCTTCAATCTTCTCATCATCTTCTTCCTGATAAAGGTTGTCAAACTTATCATGTTGTTGTTCTTCTTGGTAACCTTCCAACATATCTTCTCCATCACTATCCACATCATCCCCATCTTCTTTATCACTTTCACTAGGAAAGTAGTTGTCATCACTATCACTAGAAACATAGGAATTTCCATCACTATCATCAACTGTAATACCAAAGAATGGACTTGGATAGTAGGTCTTATCACCTCATTGTTCTCTTCATCTAACAATTGATTTCTAGCTGCAGCCACTGGTTCTTGAAGGTCAACAACCAAATTATCACCGCCTTCAATATTAAGCATGTAATTATTTCCAAATGATTCTGGTTGTGAAGTAAACTGAGATGGCAGTTGTGACAACCTACAACTTTCAGGTTGAGAATGACAATCACTTACATCGTTGCTACCATCCCAAGATGAAACACTATTGACTGCAATCATGTTTGGAGCATTACTAGTCCCAGCAAGGTTGGATTTAGAAACAAGAAGCCTAGGTGACCTTCTAGGGGAAAGAAGATAGTTGTTGTTTGGAATATTTGTGGACTTGGGTGTACTAGGTAAATGAGTTAAACCTTCAGGTTGATTGTTGTGTGTGGGTCTAGGTGGAGTTGATTCAGAATCATCAATTTCAAAGATGACTTTTTTGGCTTTAGGATCTGTTGTAACAGGTTTTGGCTTAAGGTTTTGAACCCTAGGTGACCTCCTTACTGCAGATGTAACCGTAGGCACACCAGGAACAACTTTAATCACAAAAATATGATATTTTCTATCACCTAGCTTCTTCATTGTGTTCCACATTTTCATCAAATGGATATCTTTACTAACTTGGTACCTTTCACCATCCAATACATAAGAAACAAACAGATCTTTATCATCAATATCAGCCCTGCCAAGCAACTTCTCCTTAATGTCTGCCACAAAATCCATCCACATCAGTTTCTCACCATCAATCTTCCATACCACCTTCTTACCACCTTTGTAATCACCTAATCTCACATTCCCCGACTTAATTAGGCCCCACAAACCTTCATAATGCATCACAACATCCGTTAACCCTAACTCCATTGCACCTAATCAATATCACATTCACAATGTCAAACATCACTATTTTCAAGCAAATAAGTATACAGTATAGACAACCATTACACAATATGTATAAACAGAGTAATATGTTCAAAACATTAAGAAAAAATGAGAGTGGTGATAAAATAAAAAAACAGAGTATTTATATAACATTATCAAATTTCCATATTTAACAACTTGTATAGAGAAATTTAGCTTTATTAAATTTACTGATATAGAGAAATTAAGCAAGTAAATGCAAGTAATACAAGTAAATGCACAGATAGATTACAAGCAAAAATAGATTGATTTTTCAGTTTTTATTTACAAAAATAGATTACAAAGTTGGGGTTTTTAACAAAAATATAAATAAACTACTTACAAACCCTAGAAATATAATTGAATTAGTTACAAATGTAGGTTTTTTTAGCCAAAAGATCAGATTTTTTTTATATTTAAGGAAAAAAACATAGATCTCTACAGAAATTTGATATTTAAGAAAATCAAAATTTGAAACACTAACAAAGATGGGGCCTTTTTACAAAAAAAAAAAAAAACAATTTTTTTAAACTGATGTATTAGAAATTGAAACAAAGATTCAATATTTTAAACATGTAACAAAATAGATCCAAATTTCAGAAGAATCTAGACAACCATCATTCAAAACAAGCAACAACAAAAAAAACCAAATAGAACTTTGAGTAAAATCAAACAACAATAGCAGAGGATGATGAGAGAGAGTGAAAATAAAATAAAAATTAACATACCTGATATCCTTTGTTACAACGATCACTTTCGCCACCTAAATAAAAACCCTCCCTTTAGTAATCTTTGTAAGAAACACCGAGTAGAAAGATGAGTTTTAGAAGAAATTGAAAAAAAAAACTGATTTTGAGTAGGAGATGGGGTTTTAGAAGAAACCCAAGATTGAGGGTTGGTTGTAGAACATGATGGAAGATGAGAGAAAATGAGAGAGAAGATGAAAAAAATATCTAAGTGTTGGTGGTGGTTGGGGGCAACATGAGTATATCTCTTTGTTTTCCCGCTTCAATACATGGAGATCTGTGAGATGAGAGAGATGGATAGACATATTATACTGGTGGAGATCCAACCATCGTAATTATACAACGTGTCCCTATACTGCGAGCTAAACCTACATCACGTGCTTTTCACGTGTTTTTTAAGTGGGGGTATTTTGGCCATTTTAAAATTATGTTTGGTTCAACAGCCGGTTCATGATTAAAACCTAATTAATGAAACAAAAATGCTATTTCCCTAAATAGTATATACTTGCGGTGACTAAAACCTAAATCCCCCTTTGCATAAACAAATTGAGCTCTGAACTTACAAAACCATATTAATATATACAGTACTAAATAAAAACTTTTCACAGGTACTATCACAACTACATACGTCTTAATGTTTGATATAAGAGCCATTAATTAAAAGAGCATTAGTATTATTGTGCTAACACAGTGAGACATCAGTTATCTAATTGGTTTCTACGTTTGTTCATTCCCATTTTACTAATTCATCCAATATTTTATTTCACATGGGTGGATTTCTATGATAACACAGGGTTCACTTTGCATGTAATGTAGCAAGCATAGGTGAAAAACGGATAGGGATATATCCGATGGTGTGTGTCGGGTTTGGAAGGTTTATCTGAGAAAAATTTAGTTATTTTTTATTTTTGAATATTAAATAATATAGCTTACTAACTATAATATGATTTTTAAGGTAAACATTGGCAAGTAATAAGTATTTTTACTGAAAGTTCATGAAAAGAAGGCAAATTGGTTTTTGTTGTGTTAGTAGTGTTGAGCATGGTTAACGAGAAGATCATCAAGGATACATAGTTTACTATTGAGGCGAAGTTGAAAAGGCTAAAGGCTACAGCCTGGGAATGGACATATATATTTTTCCATTGTCCGACACTATGAATGGTTACAGGCTACCAATTTAATTCATTAGCATTAGCATTGATGATCACAATTCATAACTACCAATCCTTATCATAGGAAGTGTATATTGTGAGATATAATTATGTTTCTAATTCATATTAGCTTACTTAATGAAGAAAATTGAGAACTGCATTGCTGTCTTATATCTTAGCTTCAGTAAATCATATCGCTACCAAAGAGCAAACCCTATCAACTACAGTGGGAGCTGTTTTTCTGCCGTGAGAGACATCTGTTGTTTTGTCTCATAAGTTTTGGTTGCGGCTTTCTTCCTTCCCTATCAAAAAATTGCGTACACTTCACACTATTATACTGAAAACAAGCAAGGCAACATTTGCATTGCTGGAAAGATTTTCTTACTTTCCGAGAAGTCTTAAAATACACTAAAAATGGATAGGGAAAAAGGGTTAGGAAGATTGTGACTCAAAGATACCCATATCCACATGAGCACTCACGTGATGCTATAGTTGTAGGGTGCTTTTTCTTTACCTCTTTTGACCACATGCATGGATACACTTCTTCAAAAATTGGACAACATAATGGTGGTCAATGTACGCCTGTTTGCTTGGTTTGTTTTACTTCTTTTCATCCCCATTTGTTGGAAAGACTATCACAAGAAGCGAGTCAAACTTCAGTCATAGGTAACTACTGCTCTAATTCCTTATGTTGAGTTCATTATGTTCAAATTTTTATTTAATTTTTTTGACCTAGAGCCTTAAAAGTCAGACTTCAAACATGAATGATAGGTTAATTCACTTCAGCGAACCTATAATGTGTAAAGTTCTAAGGAAAATAAAAAAGAACAATATCTTGGTTTGAAAAAGAGAGAAAATAGGAAATGGCAGGATAGAGAAAATAGGTTTACTTTGATTAATTTGGCTTCAGTCAAATTATAATCACCCCATGGATCTCGTTAAGATCCAACAAATCTCGATCTTAGATCTAATTTTTTTAATGTATGAATAAAAGTTTATGAATCACCTGCAGTAAAGCAACTCATTGCAGTTTTCGTTGGCCACAGATTCTCCCATCCCTTGGTTCCCATTTTGTGCACTTTTCTAATCACTGCAATATAGCCAAACAAAGATTATAGGTTATTAGAATGACTCATCCCCCCGTTAAAAGTTTTGCACCACAATGGAATGTAATGAAATCGTAGCAATTTGAGTGAAACTGTAATAACCAGATTAGACAAGCAAAATCATTTATCAATTAAACATAACCAAACTAATAATATATGTTGCCAGAATATAACTCATTCCCCGATTAAGACTTTTGCCCCATAATCAAACGTAATAAAATCATAGCAGTTTCAATGAAACCGTATTAACCAGAATAGAGAAACAAAATCAATTGACATAACACCTGCTTTTGGCTCAACGCGAATGGAAATTCACATTTCACATGATATTAAAATAAAAGGAAATAGATCGTGATTACAACAAAAAATTCCAAGCAAAATATAACCACAGTTTCTATAAGCTTGAGTAATGTCCTTTTTCTTAATCCAGAAAATTAAAACAATATCCTTATATATGGAAGTGATGAAATTGGATCATGTACGTAGTCCATGCCAAGATACAATGGTAGGAAGCAAAGAGAGTTAAAGGAAACACTCAAAGCATGCTTTCCACAAACTTAGGAAATCAATTCGAAATTTTTTTTTGAAAATGTGGATCCAAATTTGCAGGATGACTAAAAGATTAAGATGTAATGATGTATATATAAGACATCGGTTTGAGACAAAATTTTAGTACCAAACAGGAATTGATCATACTTGCCATGGCTGATTCGATTATCACTACAGATGTCCCAGCCACAGTAGCTCTCATGTCCTACCTATTAGAAATTTGCATCATGACAGTAAAGTCAAAGGTTATGGACATAGGCATCACATGAACAGATGCATAAATTTTATAGGTATACATTTCTGTTAAAATCATACATAAAATGACTTTATTCTAAAGGATTGGTTTGACTAACACTAACAGTGTCATTTGGAGAGAAACTGGTAAACATGGAACTGATATGAAGAAGACGATATATAACGACACATGTACCAATCATTATAGGCAGCTTGCCGAGATCACGCATCAGTTTTGAACATATAGAGTGAAATCAGATGTAGGATTCTTAAAGAAGGAGCATATCTGGGAAAAACCATGACTCACATTAATATATATTATCATAATTTTATTACTCTTTTAGTAATTGATGGGAAAAAAGAAAACAAATCAGATTAGAGCATCAATTTATCCGTGTTTACCTAATATGTTTAATTGATTTATGTTGCTAGAAGTAATAATTTTAATGTTATTGACAAATATAAAATTGCTAGAAGTAGTTTCGTTTTTGAAACTGAAATTTTAATGTTACCCATACAGATAATGTAGCTTAGCACTTACACATGCCTCCGCACCTTACCCCTTACACCCATAAAGTGCCGTTTACACAAGGCCTTTTTTATTACTTAGCTTTAGATGGGAACTAATGACAGTGACACAACCGACACAGTCGGCTGGAAAACATGTACCACAAGGTAATGGGTCATTAGATTTTTAATGGGCCATTAATTAGGAATATGCAGTGTGCTACCTATAAATGCAACTCATATGATTCCTCAATGAACATGGGTTTGCGGGAATTTGAAGGAATTGTAAGCTTAAATAGCAAGGATGATTGGAACTTACATAGGTTCAATTATTGAATTTAGCATCGATTGTGCTCGTTCCCTTTCTCTTCTCAAACGTTGTCCTTGTTTTGCCTTACTTATCTCTTCACTGTAGATTGAAGAAGTTTTCACGCTTTTGACAGGTATTTTTTTCTTTGTCATGACTGTGTTCCAGGTACTACATAAACAAAACATAATGAACAATTATTCACAAATTAATAACAACAATATTATGGTAGATATATATAATATGCAATTTTTCATATGAAGATGGTACAGAAGCAAACTAATGTCAATGGAAAAATTACTGAGATTTAATACTAAAAAAAAATAGGTTAACTGGTCATACTTCAATCGCATGCCCTGCTTGTGGACTATTACAATTCAAGATAGAGTGCAGTGATAGTTGCACTTCCATTGTAACCATGCCCTTTAACCTAAGGTCAATAATGCTCTACTTTCACATTTAAAACACACATTGAGCCTACAGGAAAAAAAAATAAGGTGGCAGACCTGCCTCACCTGCCTCAACCTGGTGATATACACATAGTCATCTAGAGTGCACTTGACCTGAATAGGAGTTTTCTTGTGCATTTTCAAGAAAGGCGTGAACATCCCCATGAAGAAGAGCCAACTGACAAGGCTATAATCAGCCAGGTATGTTGGCTAGACATAATCACTATTAATACTGAGCTCACAAGTACGACTCTAATGGAACGAAAAAATAAGGATGTTGTAAGGAGACATGGGTTTGTAAAATATTATTCCCAAAAAAAAAAAAATCATAGATCATGACTATGAGCATAGTAATGGTCTTTTCCAAAGAACCATAGGTTTGGGTTTGGACATAAGACAATGGTTTGACGAAACTGATGGTCAACAAGGAGAACACCAATTCAAGGAACTACTAATAGATTAGGTAATGTTGATTTAAGGTACAGGTTACAATCAAATCCATATTCGCAAACATTGCAGAAAGGGCTTTACTTCATTTGATTTTAGACCAAAACATAAAGCAGAACTTGTATAAAGAAATTGTTAATTGTGTTGGAAAAAATCGTAAAATCACTGAGGAAAATGTTTAAGACATGACTTATTTGGGTGCAGTTGTTAAGGAGATTTTTAGAAGGTATCCCCTAGCCATTTTGTGTTTAATCATGCAACAACCAAGGAGACTGAGTTAGGTGGGTATACTGTTCCAACAAATGAAAAAGTCGAGTTCCATACAGCATGGGTGACAGAGGATCCAAGTGTGGAAAGATCCTATTGAATTCACGCCAGAGAGGTTCTTAGAAGGGGATGGAGTTGGGGTGGACGTAACAGGATCTAAGGGTGTGTAAATGATGCCACGTGTTAATAATTCATCAGAATCCCTAACAGTCCTAGCATTCTTTCGAATACGAGAGCATGCATACATTACAAAATCCCAAACGTAAACCCAATCTCAGTTATGATATATAGAAATATGATAATACAACTACGAATCTAATAAATATTATGGGCCATTGAAATATGGTAGTACCAGAATCTATGTCACAATCTCCAATTCTAAGAGACATGTATTGGGTAGGAAAATCATAAGAAAAGAACTCATAACTGGAGTAAGTCTTATTAAACCATTCCAACATGGCAAAACCTATCTAGTATCAAGCCTTTTTTCATACAGGTTTTGAGTTTTTGATAGTACCAAGGTCCTTAACGCCTTGAGTTGTGCTTCAATACCAGTAATGATGCTACTTACGGATTTTAGCGTCTGTCTATCTTAATTGAATATCGAACCCAATTCTTTGTAGAGTTTTTCTCTTGGGTTTGAACAATCATCCGTAGAAGAAACAAATAATTGCATGTGATTTTACTACCATTGATGATACTATTTAGTAGATGCTACTACATATCTGCCTCTAGACAGTTTGGAAAAATAATTATAGATTCCATATTTTCAACTGGTCTTTGGGATTTTTGTTTTAGGTTAATTCTTTCTTGGAATATACTATTTGAGAGTTTCTAACACCACAGGTCCCCTTCACCAATGTCTACTTCTTAAATTTACAACATGGATAAATAGAACAAAGTAATTGTAAGTCGCAATTAGATATTAACAATAGTGTTGGTATGCTCAATAGTCAATAACCAATACCAAATAATCAAAATTTACAAATTTTGTGAACATAAAGATCATAGATGGGAAATTGGAAAATTACCTTGTACCTGTGATCGCTTTCAAATCAATTTAAATTAATCTTCAAAGTGGCAATCTGCAATCATTAACAACACATTTAATGTTAAATTGAACACATAATTTTAGTAAAAAATAAACCAATTTAATAAAAAATGAAAGTAAGGAGAATAATGTTGTTATGGTGTGGTAATAACACTGTACATGCTATGAATCAAAATGATCTTAGGAAGTCAATGATCTATTTTGGTATCTGATGAAGCAAAGAAAATATTTTCGTATTGTTTCTCAATTCCCACTATCCAACACACATAGTGACATGGGATATAAACCACCAAAGCATTGAAATCAAGAGAAATTAATTAAAGGTTAAATTTCAGTTAGAGGTAAAATTTAAAGGGTAAGGAAACCAAGTACACACTCCAAAAGTATAAAAACTAAGATCTAATATAGATCTGTTTGAAAAATTCAATATGTTATTATTACAAAAATTGGTCTGTTTCTAATTTCTCTTTATGTCCAAGTGAAATTCTGTTTCACCACGACTTTCACTTCAAAGGCCATTGTTGTTTTAGTTGATGGTACCACTGAAAAGTGAAAACTTCAAAGCATCAGAGCCTGTCATTTCAGTCCAGGTTGCATTCATCTTCTTTCAATTAGGTGATCTTTTAATAGTTCTTTGCTATCATTTGTAGCAATAATTGTTGATAAAGCAATATTTTCTTATAAAAAAAAACAATATTTTGTTATCAGAGCCCACTCTAATTCCTGACCCTGTGCCTGATAACGCAACATAAATACCAGCTGTGGAAGTGGCATATGGAAATGGTTAGGTAGATCATCAGCCATTAAGTAATGGTGAAGAAACAGTCGTTGAAGTAAAGGTTGTGGAGGCACTTGTCCAATCTGTTAAAAATGAAGATAACCCAGTTTCTCAGCCAGGTAATTACAACATCCTGAATCTATACTTTGAGAATTAATCTAGCTAAATAAAAATAATTATTTGAATTAATCTAGCTCACAAATATGTAAGCTATACAAACAGCATCCTAGAACAACTATCTATGCACTGAGCAATAACTTTATTCTATGGCTCGAGTTGGGGAACTATGCATTTTATGGCAGGGTAGCTTCAGCAGCTCCGGAGGAGAACACAAACAATTCAGATACAAATGACTAAAACGTCAACAATGAGGAAATCAATATCAGAAGAAGAGATATAAAAGGACATTCAAGCTTTAACAATTCTGAACAACGAGATGTATATATGAATTAAGAGTTGGCAATGGAACTAATAGGGAATGCATTGTCAGACTATTTTATTGAAGACACGAAAGAAGGTGAAGCGATAACACAATAATTTTCTCTGTTAACTTTTGCAAGAAATAGTTAGAAAATTCTGAATATGGTGGAAAACTGGAACTGCACTTGCAAATGATTTTTTTGTTTTTGTAAATATAATGTTCATCTCACATCATTTTGGCAATTAGTTGGAAACACTAAATTTTGGTTATGTCATTCGGGAAGCCTTGCCATATACCGTCATCTCGTGTATCTGGAAAACAAGAAATGATGTTATTTTTAACAATGGGACAGTTGAACACTTAAGATGCTGCAGCAAATTAAAGCGATGACTTGGGCTTGGCTGAACATGTCTCAGATTTCCATGGATTTGTTGAAGAAGATCAAATTCACCGACCTGTTGTTTGGATGGAGGTATGTAATGACTGAACAATGGTACATTTGAGGGGTTTAAAGGCTGCTGAAGTGCTGCAGACTGGGATATGGTTTCATGAGATTAGTGTTTGTGTGACTTAGTCAGGCTAACATGTTTATTCTGGTCAGTCTACTCCAATTTATTTGAGCGAACATTATTGCCACTAAAAATTCATAATAAATTAAATCTAATTCATATCATAATAAAATGACTAAAATTCATAACAATTTAAGGAAAAAAAAAAAAAAAACCTTTTGAGTGACTAAATTTGACATACCTTTTGAACGAACGATTATGAGAGAAAGTGGCGATATTGAGAGAGATAAGGAATCTGTGAACAATAACAGATTGAGCAAACAAGTAATCAAATTGAACAATACTAATTGAGTATTTGATTGAATGGGTGTAATTATCTTCAAATATAATGAAAAGAAGAAGACGCAGATTAATGAGTATATAATTTGTATTTGATTGAATGGGTGTAATTATCTTCAAATCAAATTGAATAATACTAATTAGGGCGAGTGAGGATTTGATTGAATATAATGAAAAGAAGAAGATGCAAATTAAGAAGAAAACAATACTAATTGAGTCACCTGAAACTTGATGATGAAGCTTCGGAGATAAGAGAAGAGTTTAATTTGGTTTGAATTCCCAGCAACACTTGATGAGGCTTCGCAGAGAAGAGAAGAAAGAGTTTAATTTGTTTTGTTTTGTTTCGTTAGGTTTAGTTTCTAATTATATTCCCACCGTCAGATTAACGATTTATATCCTACGGTCTTAGTTGTTTCCTAATCTCTGACGTCCATCTATATCAGATTTAAAATCAGACGGTCCAAAATATCTCTCAAAATTGTCTTTCGTCAAAACTGTCTCCCCAACTTATGTACCCTTTGTGTCTTATAACTTAGATTATACAATAATATTGAAAGTTGGTATAAATATTTCTAATTATTATTTTAATTTTCATTCCTTGTTCACCGAAATCGAAATTTAGTACTTTGATTGTAATAAGAGTTTCTTTGTAGGCTGTTGTGTGTACCCTAGGTAAAATACCCGACAGGTGTCATCGGTGGCTGTATAAGAAGCTAAACCGGGAGTACCTGAGCATTAGCCAGCCAGGCCTAGACTATCGGGTAGGGCCCAACCCGGTCTCAAGGAGTCCACATACGCTCTGTGGATCTTGACCCACCGGATGGTCCACGATCAGTGGGTGGAGTCCCGGTTACTGTATAGGAAGTTGAACTGTGGGCTCCCATACATCAACTAGGCCCACCTCAATCAAGTGAGTCAGGTCTGGCCCAGTAAAGTCCAACAGCGACAGAGGCTCATCCAAAGGCTTATCATAGAAGCCCAGAGGACCGGGCCAGGGTGTATACAATGCAGATTGGGCCTCCGGTCCGAGGAGTCAAGCCCAAGTATTTGCTTTCAAGCTTGGTCAAATCCAAGTCCCAACCAACTGGATAAGTCCAACAAGATTCCAGGCTAACATAACCCACTGTTCTAGCCCGCTGGAGAAGATAAAGGAAGACCTAGGTTAAACCAGAGCCTATCAGAGGATGTCACGTGGTAGTCGTTCTGGTCAAAAGGGATTCAAACCGAGGGATAACCGTCCAGTAGCATGCAAGCTATCTCTGCGGGAGTATCTTCACAGTTGAACTACCTGAGTTCATGAAGTCAAAACCGGAGGGGTGGTTGAGCCAACCTTCTCCGGTCTACTACAAATACAGGAGTCCTTAACCTCCTGAACTACGAGTCTTTCACTGAGCAACTCCATTAGAGCTTAGTGGAAGCAGAGACTTGATTCCAAGTTCATCTTCTTGGATACTTAGGCAGCCTGATCCTCATCAAGTCAAGTCTCATTGTATACCCCCATCCCATCTTAGTCTGTGCAAGGCTTTCTTTGTAACTGTTCGATTACTCAATACACATCTCGAGTTTGTGGATCAAATTTTTGCACCACAGTTGTGTTTGGTTCACATGAATCTGGATTCGTGGAAAATATGAAGAAATCACCTAATTTTTGGCTGAAAATCTAGAAAACAGATTCCGATGTAGTGCAATCGGAAGGAAAGCGGTTTTCTTTTTTAGAAAATAGAAACCAGTTTTCATAACTGGTCAGACAAAATCGACAAGTATTTATCTTCCGTTCATCTTTGTCTGTATTTATCTCCCTGTTGTGCGTGCGATCTTTCTCTTATCAATCTCTTTTCCAACAGTGCCCTCTGTTTTCCCGGAATCTTAATTCTCTGAACCAAACACAACCGTAGTGTATTTCTACTCTTTGTCGAATTTCAAACAATTTCTTGAATGCCTAGAATACCCTTGTCTCACTGCTAAAAGCCTAAAATACATAGTCGTCCCCCAAAATTACTTAATTAAGATTTTATCCAAGATAACGTGTTTATTAAATTTTGGTTGTGAGGTGGATGCCAGTAGCCAAGGTAAGGGTGACCAATGAATGATCACAGCCTAAAGTACATATTTTGAGGAAAACGTATATATAGTACAGTAGTGTGTTTATGTTAGGTTCTCTTGATCTTGGTATGTAAACTATGCATTGTAGTTTACTTCCTTACGGTCGTCGTGTATAACTTTCTGTACTCAGATTACAGACATAAATAGAAAACTAGTTTGGTTGTTAAAAAAAAAAAAAGTGTGTTTGATGGATATTCTAAGTTGTTAATATTCAACATACCAAAAAACCGGATCATATAGAGTGAGTAGTAACCCATACCTTTAGGGATTTGGCAGTCATGCAACCTCCTTTTTGTTTTGGAAAAACTCTTGATTATGTTGTTATATGTTGGATTGTTAGAGCATTTCTCAACAAGAGGTAGGTAAATCCACATCCACATCAGCGCTATATCATGGAATTCTACATTCTCTAACACAAAATCCATTGTTGGGAGCAAGGAAAGGTGGGTATTTCCCAATCAGGAGGTGGATTTTAAATTCGGACGACATAAGACATGTGGTATGGCTTTTAAACTTGACACGACACAATAATATCATTTGGATCTTGAGCTTGGGCTTATGCATATGGCATTAGCAATGTCGTTTCACTTATTGGGCTTTTTTCGCACGACATTATCAATTCGAGTAAACATTACATTAGCAGTACAAAGAGCTTGAGTATGGTGTTTTGATTTCTTTGTTTTCCATAACTTGATTCCAATGGATGATCTGTTAGAATTATGGCCCAATAACCATTTGTTTAAGTCCAATTTAATTGATAAGTCTTTTGGTTTTCGGATTCTAATATAAGTTATGTATTATTAAGGGAAATCATACTGCCACCCCGCTCTTTACCAAGAGCTATCCCATACCTTTTTTTTTTTTTTTTTTTTTTTGATAAGTAAAATTTTATTATGTTGGATCCAATGAATACATCCTAATCAGCCTGCTACCGCAGCGTCAAGTTATGCTAATCTAGCTTTAAGTTAGCCCACATATGCGAATCTAGAGCACCCATAGCCAGGAGGATAGAAATCTGTGACTACGCGCCCATTGTTTCAGCTATCCCATACCTTTAGTTCCCCCCAATCCAAACATAAATTTAATTTAGGGCACCTTTATGTTAAGAGCCACCCGAGAAATCACAAATAACAGAAATCATAATTCATCTTGTTGTGTCTATTCTTTTGAAAAACCATAATCAATTTCCCAAAAACAAAGTAGTGGTTAAGAAATTAGGGTTGATTTAAATGATCTCAATCACAGTGAAGCTCGACGTCACTATTTCATGTCTCTAAAGAATCTTTCATCTAATCAGAATTTAGTTAGAAACCGCTGCAAATCCCAACCAAATTTTTTATCATTCAATAAATTAAACTGGATTAACTTAAACTTCAACATCTTCGTATTCTTATTAAAATTAACTTTCTAAATTTCTCTTTATTCTTATATTTCAAACAACAAAGAAGAATTTGAGTGTTGAGAGAGAGAGAAAGAGAGAGATCAAATGGGGTACTTGAAAATTAATACTTGAAAAGATTCGTATGAAAATAAAATTAATTTTTGTTAATTCTTGTTTCTGTAATTGTATTAACAATAATCTGTAGTGATGAACTGATGGTTGCTGCAAGTAAAAAAGATGCCATTTTGTAGTTTTAGTTCTGGGTGGTTCTTATCACATTTAGATTTAAAAGTGTACATAATATTATGTGGGGTGTTTTCAAGTCACGGGATAGCTCTTTGTAAAATAGTGGGGTGGCAATATGATTTTCCATTATTAATCTCCATTATTTATTAGTAATGTTCATTATTGTGAAGAACTCAAAGGTTTTGATGGAAGACTATATAAGTACTATACTCCATAGCTCCCCCTCAATGCTCAATCTCTACAATATAGGAACCATCACCTAGGTAGATTTAAGGAGAAATTGAGAGAAGTCAAGTTATGGTCTAAGTTGTATGAATTAGAAGATATTTGAAGGTATGATTTATTTATATTATTATTTTGTGACCAATACCTTATGCATATTCGATCCTGGACTTTGTGTAATCTAAGTTTTTAAGTATTAGATTTTAGTTCTTTCATTTAGTATAATTTCTATTTCATTTGGTATCAGTCGCCTCAAATGCATAATGGTTTTGGTTCAATATCATAAGTTATTTGATTTTCTTTATTCCTCTCATTTCCAAAAATCTCATATTCAATCTCACAATTTTGTAGTCATATGAATATTGCTATAGGATTTATAATTTAAGTTTTGCTAATTGATATTTTTTTTCACTTGTAAAGTTATTTACAAAATTTTGTTACATAATCTTTTGTGAGATAATCAAGAAAATACACCAATTTTATTTAATTCCGCATTTTAGTTTTATCCTGGGTTTTATTTCGATGTATGTGATTGAATATTTTGTAATTCTTGTTCTACAATTTTTTTTTATTAAATCTCTGTTGCCTTTGTAGCACAATTTTCTTTTCAATTCTCAATACAATCCAAAGCTAGGCATCAATATTTCACATCTGATATCATATATGTACATGATCAATTCTATATTTTTCGAGCATTGTTAGTCGCCAAAGGTCTATGCTCATTTTTTAATTATAGATATTGGATCAAATAATTTTTATCATATTATTTTAGTGGGATGCATAATGATGTCTTAAATTTTATAATTGTGATTTTAATTTTTTATTTAATTTAGATGGTTTTGGATATTTTATTGCAATAATCACATATTGTAAGGTAAATAAGGTTGTTTATAGCAAAGCATATTAGAATAACTATAGACTTT
>JAJHQE010000134.1:4251-18292 GCA_020826895.1 Aquilegia kansuensis
GGTCTTAAAACGTCCCGGCTAATCCTTGATCGATCTTGAGGTTTTAGATTCCAAACAGTGAGTTTCGTCCATTTCCAAGTTCGGACCGAAAACCGATTAAATTTCGACCGAACGGACGGACATAAAACTCGTTTTACGGACGGAACGTGTTTTTTCGCTTAGAACGCCCCGGGTTAAGCTATTGAGTGTCTAGTCTCTTAGGTGTATCGTTTTCCAAGCAAAAACATGTGTGTTTCGTCCATTTATAAGTTCGGAACAAAATCGAGTACATACCCAGCCGAACGTCCGGACAAAACCCCGTTCCCATGGGTCCAAATGTTCTATATATGTCTTAAAACGTCCAGCTAATCTTATCGATCTTGAGGTTTTAGATTCCAAAACAAGCGAGTTTCGTCCATTTCAAAGTTTGGACCAAAAACCGAGTAAATGTCGACCGAACGGACGGACATAAACTCGTTTTTACGGGACAGGAACGTTGTTTTTTCGCCTTAGAACGCCCCGGGTTAAGCTATTGAGTGTCTAGTCTCTTAGGTGTATAATTTTCCATGCAAAAACATGTGTGTTTCGTCCATTTATAAGTTCGGAACAAAAATCGAGTACATACCAAGCCGAACGTCCGGACAAAACCCCGTTCCCATGGTCCAAATGTTATAATTGGTCTTAAAACGTCCAGCTAATCTTATCGATTTTGAGGTTTTAGATTCCAAAACAAGTGAGTTTCGTCCATTTCCAAGTTCGGACCGAAAACCGAGTAAATGTCGACCGAACGGACGGACATAAAACTCGTTTTTACGGACGGAACGTTGTTTTTTCGCCTTAGAACGCCCCGGGTTAAGCTATTGAGTGTCTAGTCTCTTAGGTGTATCGTTTTCCATGCAAAAACATGTGTGTTTCGTCCATTTATAAGTTCGGAACAAAAATCGAGTACATACCAAGCCGAACGTCCGAACAAAACCCCGTTCCCATGGTCCAAATGTTCTATATATGTCTTAAAACGTCCCGGCTAATCCTTATCGATCTTGAGGTTTTAGATTCCAAAACAAGCGAGTTTCGTCCATTTCCAAGTTTGGACCAAAACCGAGTAAATGTCGACCGAACGGACGGACATAAAACACGTTTTTACGGACGGAACGTTGTTTTTTCGCCTTAGAACGCCCCGGGTTAAGCTATTGAGTGTCTAGTCTCTGAGGTGTATCATTTTCCATGCAAAAACATGTGTGTTTCGTCCATTTATAATTTCGGAACAAAAATCGAGTACATACCAAGCCGAACATCCGGACAAAACCCCGTTCCCATGGTCCAAATGTTCTATATTGGTTTTAAAACGTCCCAGCTAATCCTTATCGATCTTGAGGTTTTAGATTCCAAAACAAGTGAGTTTCGTCCATTTCCAAGTTCAGACCGAAAACCGAGTAAATTGAGAAACTACAAATAGTGCTAATATACCAATTGAATATTTAACCAAACAAACAATACGCAGAAAGTAAAGAACACACAGGAATTTTTAACGTGGTAAAACCCAAAAGGGAAACGTCCACGGTTGTCCTCGCGACAACAAATAATCCACTAGATGAAATAGAGATGTACAAACCTATCAACTACCTGCACTCACTGCGAGTTGATACTCCTGGTTATCTCTAACACCTTGACTTCACCAGAGCACCTTGATGTACGCACAAGACACTCGACTTCTTGATAAACCCACAAGAAGACTCGAAGCCGAAATCACAATACCACTCTTAGAATCACAAAGTTATGAATTGGGAAAAGGGGGAAGAAAGGGAATTGAGTTCAATAGCCACAAACACTTTGAATACCAAGACCTAAACCAAAACTCACAACTGAAGAACAACAAACGGCTAAAGAACTACTTCTCTCATTGAAGAAGAAGGCTATTTAAACCTAGGGTTGGAATACACCGAAAATGGGCCTGATTGGACGAAATCCATATTGGACGTACGTACGTCGAATCAACGTTCGTACGTCCCCACACGGTGAAAAGTTTGCTGCCTGCTTGGACGTACGAACGTCCTAACAACGTACGTACGTCCTGACCAAAAGGAAGCTTGCTGCCTCAATGGACGTACGAACGTCCTAACTAGGTACGTACGTCCAGACCACGACCAACCTGCTGACATACGAAGCGTACGTACGTCCTTAAGAGGTACGTACGTCCTGACCCAATTTTTATATTCGAGACACACGACGCGAAGGCAATGACACAGGACGACACGCGTACACCAAGGTTTTCTTAACAATGAACTCAAGGCGAAATAACCACGGACACTTTGTCACAAAATTGATGTCAAACCACTTAATGCCGGTTTCAATCTCCCCCTTTGACATTGATTTTGTGACAAAAACCTATGACTCTAATAGCACTTATAAAACGTGCTTACAACACCAACCCATGGCATTTATAAATCATGCCTACAAAATCACTCAAGGTAGAACACATACCAAGTCACCAATTCTTGATATCCAGCTTGATCAAGACACTTCAACCATCAGAGATCGAACGGAAGCAATTAAGAATTTTCGAAGTAACATAAGTTCCTTCGAGCAACTCCCCCATACTTCATGAGCTCAGGAATTTTAACACTTGAGCTCCCCCATAACTGTACAATCCTCTAAAAACATCAACACGTTCACTCCCCCATACTTGTAGCATACCTGAAACATGACCCAAGAATACCCTAACAACAAAGAGACATTTGTTAGTAATTAGAGTCATAAATCTCCCCCTTTTTGTCACAACAAGGGAACCAACAATAATAAACAGACGAACCAATAAACAAAAATAACCAGAAAGAAAAATCAGAACCAAACAATTAAGACAAAACAGATAAAAATATAAATCCTATCCCAACTCTCAAGGTTAATGAAATCAACTCCGAACCAAACTTAATAATTCATTAACATAAGAAACAAGAGAAAAAAAATATAAAGCTCAAGTTAACGAATTCGAAAAACTCGTTCCCAATGGCCAAGAGGAAGCTGGGAGAAATAAGCTTCCGCACGAGCCGAAGGTCTATTCCACCGAGCTATCACATGCTCATCATAATCCTCCAGCCATTCACTCGTACAAAACAACTCCTCAATTCTGCTGTCCAAGCCACAGTCGGTAAGAGGAGCAGCAAGTCCCTGGAACCTTCGGGTATCCAACCAACTCCAAGATGTGATTTTGAAGATGTCCCGGTAGTCTCTCCCAATGATTGACATGAACCAAACATGGATTAAGGAAAGGTTTATGAATATAGTCATACCCATGGGGAACACGACACAAACGACAAACCTTTGCATTGTTTTTGTACTCCATCACCATAAACGACACATAACCAACAGCCGGAACAAAAACCCCATGAAGTTCATATTCTGCCATTGAGTAATTCTGAAGAACAAAAGAGAAACTAGAGGGAGGTAAGAAGGCACAATAGGAGTAAAGGAAGAGAGGACTCCCCTATATATAGAAAAACAAACATAACCCCAACATGGGCCCAAGTAGAAGGGTCCATTACCTAATTAGCAAGAATTTACTGCAAAACAGAAAGATTCTAGAACTAATATTAAAATAGCAATATCCAATAACATGCTCACATCTAAAGATAGAAGCAAAACGATATAACACAAAAAAAATGTTAAGTACAAAAGTATGAAGAGTAACCCAAAACAAAACTACTCGGACTCCGAGTTACCATCAATGTGTTCACCATCACCATCTTCCTCACTCTCTCTAATAGAGTCATCATCATCACTGTCAGCTGGAACTGGTGGTACCTCTTCCGGAAATTGAGGTAGGTCAATGGGAGTGAAGTCGAGCTGAAGATGATGCATCTGAGCAACGTTCATCCTATGAAGATCTCGGAGCATAGCATCATGCTGAGAGAGGATGACTTCAAAACGATCAAACCTAGAACCCATGTGATCCTGAGGACGCCGAATAGAAGAAACCCGAGCGTCAACGGCTGCAACTGCCCGATTTCCCCTAGCTGAGGCTGAGACGGGGCGTCCAGGGGTCAGAGCCTGATCAAAATCATCATCACGAACAAGAGCCCGTCCTCCCCATATTAGGTGATGCGTCAGACGCGCACCCACGGACTCAAACGCAGCCTTTCTAGACTGGCAGCCCTTCTTGATGGCATTTACCCAGTCATGGCCAACAAACCTAGGAGGGCTCACCTCCACATATCGACCCTGAAATCCCAAGTGCTTGAGAATGGTCATTATAAAGCTAGGGAAAGGAAGAGTACCCTTAGCAGCATCGATTTGAAGCATCCGTGTGTAGATGACTTCAGAGAGATGGAGATGGTGCACCGACATACAAACTACCAATTTGACCATGTCGTCGGTCATGATGATCTTGTTGCCTTTGGTGGGGTAGATGTTGGAATGGGCAACCATATGCAGAAGGATGGCGCTGTAGAACTTGGCGTGATATCTTTCCGTGACCCCATCGAATGAACATTCTTTGTACTTGATCGACAAAATCAATTTGAATTGCCTCCGGAATGGGCCACCTAACATGAACGGCATCTTCAGAGAGGAGATCATCATCAATCCCTAACGCCTCACGAATCACCTTCGGAGAGATAGTGTATCTCCGACCTTCAATCAAAACAGAGAAACTCGTGCGATTCTGAGAGGGTGTCCTTGACTCATAGAAAGCAATCGTATGCTCAACCGAGTACTTGGTAATTGGTTGAGCTACCCTTAACCAATTTCTTGTCTCAAAGAACGAGGCTATGTTGCCTAGTTGAGAAACCCCCAGAGGAGTGGCAGCAATGTCTCCCAAGTCGAAGAACCGCTCAGGAACAATAGCTTTTGCTCGAGGATGAGCACCAAGGGATGTGGGGTGAGGCGACAAGCCCGGAGTGGAACCTCTACCCCTAGGAGCGCGAGAAGAGGATGCCGTGGTGGAGGGTGTGGTGCGTGCGCGCTTAGAAGCCATTTTCTGCACAAGCACAACAGAGAACAAACCAAAAAATGTAAGAAAGTCGACACAAAACCAATAGCAAGTTCATTTAGGCATTTAATCAAACACTTGATGTGCAGAAACAGAACACATCCTATCGACAACAATGAAGCCATAGTAAACACCCCAAACACACAACAAACCAGAGCCAACAAAAGAGAAGGGGAAACCAATCCTTAAGGTCGTCCATAACAAGAATTAACGTGAATTGAAGTATCGAAACACCAAGTTCCATTAAAGCATTAAACAAGCATACAACCATAACTAACAGTATATGAACAGCAAATCCAAACAATCAACAAGAGCATGACAATTGAAGAAGAAAAGATCATAAAAAAAACTTACAAGAGAGTGATCGAGGAGGACTAACGATTATACCAACCAACACGACGACAAACACCACTATGGAAGAACAGCACAAAACCAAAAAAAAGAGCAAGAGAGAGGTCGGCGGAAGACAATTCGAGAGAGAAAGAGTGGGGAAGTGCAAGGGAAACTGGTATGTTCGTGCAAGAGGGAATAAGAGGCACGATTTGAATGTAACAGTTAGCCTTAGGTTCAACAAAATTTGAATTTAAACCACAAATGGGCCGGACTGTTTCAGGAACGTACGTACGTTCAAGGAACGTTCGAACGTCGGGACCCCAAAAAAAAACATCTGCCAAACACTACGTTCGTACGTCTTAGGGACGTTCGTACGTTGCAAAAAGATCTGTCCCCCTCCACGTACGAACCTTTTTTTTTTTTTTTTTTTTTTTTTTTTTTTAAAAAAAAAAAAGAAAAACCGAGAAACCATCACGACCAAAGACAAGCATTGAGAGACAGCACAAGAAAAATTTCTACTTATTGTAGGGATTCCAATTTTAGAAAAATTACAAGTGAAGCAAATCTCAACCACAAGTAAATGCAAAACCGGAGAACTACATCATACACCAAGTCATGATACTTCCTAGAATGATGCAAACATGCAGAAGAAACTGACAGACACAAATCCACCTCCAGAACCAAAGTAAAACCATGATCAGTGAATGTATGGAAATGCACGTGCAACTAGACCAATGTGAACGTTAACCGGATCACAACTAAACCAAGTAAGCATAGAATATTGTTTTTCTTCCTGTTGAGCCACCAGACACGAGTGAAAGTCACTTATAATTTCATTTTTTTTTTTTTTTTTTTTATTATTTTTTTTTTTTTTTTTTTTTTTTTTTAATTTAGTCTGTAAGACCATTTGAACCAAATGCCATTCCCGTGTGGGAGTATATAATATCTCCATCTTTTATCAGAACACGAGGGTAGGGTGTAGCCTACATCTTTTCGGCAAAACACACTCAAGAAGTGCAATACCATGATAACGTGCAACACAAGAACTAACATCTCTTGAGTGCATCCGTCAGAGCATGACCCTCACAGCCCCAACGGGTTCTTAGCCAAATGAGTATGCTCTCAAGACATTCAAATGGCTGGGGATTTTGTGAGTCATTGACCACTTACAAGAGGTATATAACCAAGAACGACAATGATGACCATGAAGGAAAACCAAACAATGCTGGAGATGTACAGAAAATTGAAAATGACAATCCAACTACATGTAAATGCATCATGTAGAAACAACCAAGACAAAGAGAGTATGATGTAACCCTACTACACTGCATGACCAAAAACAGTTGAGAACGCCAAACAAGAACCATTTGTAAGAGGAATCCACACAATAGAGAAAGTAGTATGTCCCCAATACCAACAACAATAACAAAATTAACCAAACCTAAACATCCTAAACACAACCAGTTCCAACGGACACATTAGGTATATAAATGCGGAAGGGGTGTAGTGATAATGAAACAGTTATCAGATGAGCGCCTACCAGTTAACACCAAGACATGATTGGAATCAAAAACATCACACTTATCATCCTCAAACACAACCCTAAACTTAGCATCACATAACTGACTAATACTCAATAAATTGGACTTAAGACCCTTAACAAAAAGAAGCTCATGACTATTGAGCGATCCAACCTCAGAAAAGTTACCTTTACCCGCAACCGGAAGCATTTTACCATTTCCAAAACTAACCTTACCTCCATAGCCAAGAGACAGATTATCAATTAGAGTCTTATCACCTGTCATATGACGCGAACAACCACTATCAAGATACCATGATGAAGGTATTGGTTCAACCAAACGAGCCATGTGAGATACCATTTTCCTGGATGCATCCATACTCCTATCCCAGAAATGTGGTGGTGGAGTAGGCATGGGTGTTGCTTGAGGACGATTTCCATAAGGAGAAGTTCTGGGTAAACCCCACTGGAGCATAGCCATTCCACATGTATGGAGCCTGCATGGAGAAAGTGGAAGACTTGTTCCAATATGAATTACCTGCAAAAGAAGAATGATGAGCAGGATACAGATTATTCCAACAAAAAGCAGAGGTGTGACCCATGCGACCACAGGTTAGACATTTAAAGCCTTTATGTCTAAAATTCCTTTTCGGGACATGCTTTACACGAGTGACCTTCGGTGGGGAAACCACACCAGACACCTGCACAGGAGCAGGAGAAGTGACACCTGTTGGTCTGACAAAAGTAGTACAGGAAGTGCTAGCAGTAGAAAGAGGAACAGATGTGTCATAACCTAAACCAGATTTGTCTGAATGGGATTTACCAATTCCCAGCAGAGAGTTAAGACTATCACTAGCTTTACCAAAGCCAACCAATTGTTTGTTGGCTGCAAACAACTCAGCTTTCACCTTTTCATGTTCCAGTACAAGAGATCGATACCGTGTCTCCAGTTCACTATTCAGTTTTTCCAGAGTGGCAATACGCACTTGGAAAGTCCTCCTTTTCCTTCACAAACTTTTCTTTCAACATGTTGGAGTCACCTGCAAGATTACAAATATCCTCCCCAAGACTATCTACCTGTTCCTGTAAGACAGTGTTAGTTTTTTCAAGCAACTTTACTTGTTGCATGGAAAACTTATACATATCACATAATTCAGTAGTAGTAACATGAACACCAGAATCAGAAACATTAATATCATTAGTAGAGGATACAATACCTCCTGGATGCTCATCCAGGGATGCACTGAAAACCACATAGTTGGAGACAACATTTGAAGGATTGCCATCATCATCTTCATCTGAATCATCCCATGTCACCGTGAGGTTCGCTTTGGAATTATCACCAGGTTTGCGATCCAACTTCTTGTCACATTCATTTGCAAAGTGTCCATATTCACGACACTTGTAACATTGGACATCTTTACGATCAACTCGAGCTCTTCTTCCATCCACAGAGAAGCGCTCAAAACCACGACTCCTAGGAGCATTTGAGGAGTCAGGAAATCGCTTTCGAGGATCTCTATTCTGTTGATACTTCAGAATCTTCTGAAAGCTACGTGACAGAAACGCATAGTTATCATCCACATCCTGTTCTTCATCATCAGAAAGACCTGTAGAAGTTTCTTTAGACGATGTAGCTTTGAATGCCACAGACTTGTTCTTCAAGGGTTCTTCCAAGGCTTGTTCCATCTCACATGTCCTTAGTTTCCCAGCAAGTGTCTCAATGGACATGTTCTTAATCACATTACTCTCAGTAATGGCATCCTTACGAGACCGAAACCGAGGAGGCAACGCACGCAATATCTTACGTACCACTTGTGTGTCAGTATATGCATGACCAATAGCAGCACTACAGTTTATAATGTCTTGAAGACGAATAAAGAAGTCATCAAAGGTCTCAGAATTATCCATCCGTAGATTTTCAAACTGAGAAGTTAACAGTTCTAACTTGCTTTCTTTGACAGTTTCATCACCTTCATGTGTACAGATAAGTCTGTTCCATGCATCTTTAGCCTCTTCACAACCTTGCACACGACGAAACTCACTGGCATTTAATGCCATGAAAATAGCATTGAGTGCCTTGTTGTTATAATTTGCCAACAACTTCTGTTCAGGCGTCCACTTTTCACGTGGCGTCAGTGATGTAACTGCAGCATCATCAGTACCTGTAGTAGTAATTGGTTCTTTCCACCCTGTGACAACAGAAAGCCAAACTTCTTCTCCTAATGCTTGAAGATAAGCTCGCATCCTTACTTTCCAATGACCAAAGTCTTTTCCACTAAATTGTGGAGGAAGGCTTGAAGTAGCAAACTTGTTAGATTCCATAAAGCACTAATGATCGATAGCGTGAGCCTTTACGCTCCTTAACCAGCCCCCAGCGACTGATACCAATTGAGAAACTACAAATAGTGCTAATATACCAATTGAATATTTAACCAAACAAACTATACGCAGAAAGTAAAGAACACACAGAAATTTTTAACGTGGTAAAACCCAAAAGGGAAACGTCCACGGTTGTCCTCGCGACAACAAATAATCCACTAGATGAAATAGAGATGTACAAACCTATCAACTACCTGCACTCACTGCGAGTTGATACTCCTGGTTATCTCTAACACCTTGACTTCACCAGAGCACCTTGATGTACGCACAAGACACTCGACTTCTTGATAAACCCACAAGAAGACTCGAAGCCGAAATCACAATACCACTCTTAGAATCACAAAGTTATGAATTGGGAAAAGGGGGAAGAAAGGGAATTGAGTTCAATAGCCACAAACACTTTGAATACCAAGACCTAAACCAAAACTCCACGAACCTAGAACAAACAATGACGGCTAAAGAACTACTTCTCTCATTGAAGAAGAAGGCTATTTAAACCTAGGGTTGGAATACACCGAAAATGGGCCTGATTGGACGAAATCCATATTGGACGTACGTACGTCGAATCAACGTTCGTACGTCCCCACACGGTGAAAAGTTTGCTGCCTGCTTGGACGTACGAACGTCCTAACAACGTACGTACGTCCTGACCAAAAGGAAGCTTGCTGCCTCAATGGACGTACGAACGTCCTAACTAGGTACGTACGTCCAGACCACGACCAAACTGCTGACATACGAAGCGTACGTACGTCCTTAAGAGGTACGTACGTCCTGACCCAATTTTATATTCGAGACACACGACGCGAAGGCAATGACACAGGACGACACGCGTACACCAAGGTTTTCTTAACAATGAACTCAAGGCGAAATAACCACGGACACTTTGTCACAAAATTGATGTCAAACCACTTAATGCCGGTTTAATAAATGTCGACCGAACGGACGGACATAAAACTCGTTTTTACGGACGGAACGTTGCTTTTTCGCCTTAGAACGCCCCGGGTTAAGCTATTGAGTGTCTATTCTCGTAGGTGTATCGTTTTCCATGCAAGAACATGTGTGTTTCGTCCATTTATAAGTTCGGAACAAAAATCGAGTACATACCAACCGAACGTCCGGACAAAACCCCGTTCCCATGGTCCAAATGTTCTATATATGTCTTAAAACGTCCCGGCTAATCCTTATCGATCATGAGGTTTTAGATTCCAAAACAAGCGAGTTTCGTCCATTTCCAAGTTTGGACCAAAAAACCGAGTAAATGTCGACCGAAACGGACGGACATAAAACTCGTTTTTACGAACGGAACGTTGTTCTTTCGCCTTAGAACGCCCCGGGTTAAGCTATTGAGGGTCTAGTCTCTTAGGTGTATCGTTTTCCATGCAAAAACATGTGTGTTTCGTCCATTTATAAGTTCGAACAAAAATCGAGTACATACCAAGCCGAACGTCCGGACAAAACCCCGTTCCCATGGTCCAAATGTTCTATATTGGTCTTAAAACGTCCCGGCTAATCCTTATCGATCTATGAGGGTTTTAGATTCCAAAACAAGTGAGTTTCGTCCATTTCCAAGTTCGGACCAAAAAACCGAGTAAATGTAGACCGAACGGACGGACATAAAACTCGTTTTTACGGACGGAACATTGTTTTTTCGCCTTAGAACGCCCCGGGTTAAGCTATTGAGTGTCTAGTCTCTTAGGTGTATCGTTTTCCATGCAAAAACATTTGTGTTTCGTCCATTTATAAGTTCGGAACAAAAATCGAGTACATACCAAGCCGAACGTCCGGACAAAACCCCGTTCCCATGGTCCAAATGTTCTATATTGGCCTTAAAATGTCCCGGCTAAGCCTTGTCGATCTTGAGGTTTTAGATTCCAAAACAAGTGAGTTTCGTCCATTTCCAAGTTCGGACAAAAAACCGAGTAAATGTCGACCGAACGGACGGACATAAAACTCGTTTTTACGGACGGAACGTTGTTTTTTCGCCTTAGAACGCCCCGGGTTAAGCTATTGAGTGTCTAGTCTCTAGGTGTATCGTTTTCCATGCAAAAACATGTGTGTTTCGTCCATTTATAAGTTCGGAACAAAAATCGAGTACATACCAAGCCGAACGTCCGGACAAAACCCCGTTCCCATGGTCCAAATGTTCTATATTGGCCTTAAAACGTCCCGGCTAATCCTTGTCGATCTGAGGTTTTAGATTCCAAAACAAGTGAGTTTCGTCCATTTCCAAGTTCGGACCGAAAACCGAGTAAATGTCGACCGAACGGACGGACATAAAACTCGTTTTTACGGACGGAACGTTGTTTTTTCGCCTTAGAACGCCCCGGGTTAAGCTATTGAGTGTCTAGTCTCTTAGGTGTATCGTTTTCCATGCAAAAACATGTGTGTTTCGTCCATTTATAAGTTCGAACAAAAATCGAGTACATACCAAGCCGAACGTCCGGACAAAACCCCGTTCCCATGGTCCAAATGTTCTATATTGGCCTTAAAACGTCCCGGCTAATCCTTGTCGATCTTGAGGTTTTAGATTCCAAAACAAGTGAGTTTCGTCCATTTCCAAGTTCGGACCGAAAACCGAGTAAATGTCGACCGAACGGACGGACATAAAACTCGTTTTTACGGACGGAACGTTGTTTTTTCGCCTTAGAACGCCCCGGGTTAAGCTAATGAGTGTCTAGTCTCTTAGGTGTATCGTTTTCCATGCAAAAACATGTGTGTTTCGTCCATTTATAAGTTCGGAACAAAAATCGAGTACATACCAAGCCGAACGTCCGGACAAAACCCCGTTCCCATGGTCCAAATGTTCTATATTGGCCTTAAAACGTCCCGGCTAATCCTTGTCGATCTTGAGGTTTTAGATTCCAAAACAAGTGAGTTTCGTCCATTTCCAAGTTCGGACCAAAAACCGAGTAAATGTCGACCGAACGGACGGACATAAACTCCGTTTTTACAGACGGAACGTTGTTTTTTTCGCCTTAGAACGCCCCGGGTTAAGCTAATGGAGTGTCTAGTCTCTTAGGTGTATCGTTTTCCATGCAAAAACATGTGTGTTTCGTCCATTTATAAGTTCGGAACAAAAATCGAGTACATACCAAGCCGAACGTCCGGACAAAACCCCGTTCCCATGGTCCAATGTTCTATATTGGCCTTAAAACGTCCCGGCTAAGCCTTGTCGATCTTGAGGTTTTAGATTCCAAAACAAGTGAGTTTCGTCCATTTCCAAGTTCGGACCGAAAACCGAGTAAAATGTCGACCGAACGGACGGACATAAAACTACGTTTTTACGGACGGAACGTTGTTTTTTTCGCCTTAGAACGCCCCGGGTTAAGCAATTGAGTGTCTAGTCTCTTAGGTGTATCGTTTTCCATGCAAAAACATGTGTGTTTCGTCCATTTATAAGTTCGGAACAAAAATCGAGTACATACCAAGCCGAACGTCCGGACAAAACCCCGTTCCCATGGTCCAAATGTTCTATATTGGCCTTAAAACGTCCCGGCTAATCCTTGTCGATCTTGAGGTTTTAGATTCCAAAACAAGTGAGTTTCGTCCATTTCCAAGTTCGGACCGAAAACCGAGTAAATGTCGACCGAACGGACGGACATAAAACTCGTTTTTACGGACGGAACGTTGTTTTTTCGCCTTAGAACTCCCCGGGTTAAGCTATTGAGTGTCTAGTCTCTTAGGTGTATCGTTTTCCATGCAAAAACATGTGTGTTTTGTCCATTTATAAGTTCGGAACAAAAATCGAGTACATACCAAGCCGAACGTCCGGACAAAACCCCGTTCCCATGGTCCAAATGTTCTATATTGGCCTTAAACGTCCCGGCTAAGCCTTGTCGATCTTGAGGTTTTAGATTCCAAAACAAGTGAGTTTCGTCTATTTCCAAGTTTGGACAAAAAACCGAGTAAATGTCGACCGAACGGACGGACATAAAACTCGTTTTTACGGACGGAACGTTGTTTTTTTTCGCCTTAGAACTCCCCGGGTTAAGCTATTGAGTGTCTAGTCTCTTAGGTGTATCATTTTCCATGCAAAACATGTGTGTTTCGTCCATTTATAAGTTCGGAACAAAAATCGAGTACATACCAAGCCGAACGTCCGGACAAAACGCTGTTCCCATGGTCCAAATGTTCTATATTTGGTCTTAAAACGTCCCGGCTAATCCTTAGCGATCTTGAGGTTTTAGATTCCAAAACAAGTGAGTTTCGTCATTTCCAAGTTCGGACCGAAAACCGAGTAAATGTCGACCGAACGGACGGACATAAAACTCGTTTTTACGGACGGAACGTTGCTTTTTCGCCTTAGAACGCCCGGGCTAAGCCTTCTCGATCTTGAGGTTTATATTCCAAAACAAGTGATTTCGTCCATTTCCAAGTTCGGACCGAAAACGAAGTAAAAGCCGACCGAACGGACGGACCATAAATCTCGTTTGTAAACGACGAACGTTGTTTTCACTCAGAACGCCCCGAGTTAAGTAATGGAAAGGATAGTCTCTTAGGTGTATCGTTTTCCATGCGAAAACATGTGTGTTTTCGTCCACTTATAAGTTCGGGAACCAAAAATCGAGTACAAGTAACCAAAGCCGAATGTTCCCGGACATAATCCCCGTTCCCAATAGTCCAAATGTTCGATATTGGCCTTAAAACGGGAAACGTCCCGGTAAGCCATTGTCGTCTTGAGGTTTTAAGATTCCAAAACAAGTGAGTTTCATCCATTTCCAAGTTCGGACCGAAAAACGAAAGTAACTATGCCGACGAACGGACAGACTTAAATCTCGTTTTTATGGACGGGAAACGTTATTTTTTCATCCTCAAGAAATAGCCTCGAGTTAAGAATGGAGTGG
>JAJHQE010000134.1:19462-30566 GCA_020826895.1 Aquilegia kansuensis
TTAAGCATGAGTGTCTAGTCTCTTAGGTGTATCGTTTTCCATGCAAAACATGTGTGTTTTCGTCCATTTATAAGTTCGGAACAAAACTCGAGTACATACCAAGCCGAACGTCCGAACAAAACCCCGTTCCCATGGTCCAAATGTTCTATATTGGGCTTAAAACGTCCCGGCTAAGCCTTGTCGATCTTGAGGTTTTAGATTCCAAAAAAGTGAGTTTCGTCCATTTCCAAGTTCGGACCGAAACCGAGTAAATGTCACACCGAACGGTCGGACATAAAACTCGTTTTACGGACGGAACGTTGTTCTTTTCGCTTAGAACGCTCCGGGTTAAGCTATTGAGGTCTAGTCTCTTCTGTGTATCCTTTTCCATGCAAAAAAACATGTTTGTTTCGTCCATTATAAGTTCGGAACAAAACTCGAGTACATACCAAGCCGAACGTCCGAACAAAACCCCGTTCCCATGGTCCAAATGTTCTATATTGGGCTTAAAACGTCCCGGCTAAGCCTTGTCGATCTTGAGGTTTTAGATTCCAAAAAAAAGTGAGTTTCGTCCATTTCCAAGTTCGGACCGAAAACCGAGTAAATGTCAACCGAACGGACGGACATAAAACTCGTTTTTACGGACGGAACGTTGTTTTTTCGCCTTAGAACGCCCTGGGTTAAGCTATTGAGTGTCTAGTCTCTTCGGTGTATCGTTTTCCATGCAAAAACATGTGTGTTTCGTCCATTTATAAGTTCGGAACAAAACTCGAGTACATACCAAGCCGAACGTCCGGACAAAACCCCGTTCCCATGGTCCAAATGTTCTATATTGGCCTTAAAACGTCCCGGCTTAGCCTTGTCGATCTTGAGGGTTTTAGATTCCAAACAAGTGAGTTTCGTCCATTTCCAAGTTCGGACGAAAACCGAGTAACTGTCAGACGAACGGACGGACCATAAATCTCGTTTTTTACGACACGGAACGTTGTTTTTTGACCTCAACCGCCCCGAATTAAGTAATGGAGTGGCTCGTCTCTTAGGTGATCTCGTTTTCCATGCGAAAACATGTGTTTTTCATCCACTTATAAGTTCGGAACAAAAATCGAGTACATACCAAGCCGAATGTCCGGACAAAACACCGTTCCCATGGTCCAAATGTTCTATATTGGCCTTAAAACGTCCCGGCTAAGTCTTGTCGATCTTGAGGTTTTAGATTCCAAAACAAGTGAGTTTCGTCCATTTCCAAGTTAGGACCGAAAACCGAGTAAATGCCGACCGAACGGACGGACATAAATCTCGTTTTTACGAACGGAACGTTGTTTTTTCACCTCAGAACGCCCCGAGTTAAGTAATGGAGTGGCGAGTCTTTTAGATGTATCTTTTTCCATGCGAAAACATGTGTGTTTCGTCCACTTATAAGTTCGGAACAAAAATCGAGTACATACCAAGCCGAATGTCCGGACAAAACACCGTTCCCATGGTCCAAATGTTCTATATTGGCCTTAAAACGTCCCGGCTTAGCCTTGTCGATCTTGAGGTTTTAGATTCCAAAACAAGTGAGTTTCGTCCATTTCCAAGTTCGGACCGAAAACCGAGTAAATGTTGACCGAACGGACGGACATAAATCTCGTTTTTACGAACGGAACGTTTTTCACCTCAGAACGCCCCGAATTAAGTAATGGAGTGGCTAGTCTCTTAGGTGTATCGTTTTCCATGCGAAAACATGTGTGTTTCATCCACTTATAAGTTCGGAACAAAAATCGAGTACATACCAAGCCGAATGTCCGGACAAAACACCGTTCCCATGGTCCAAATGTTCTATATTGGCCTTAAAACGTCCCGGCTAAGTCTTGTCGATCTTGAGGTTTTAGATTCCAAAACAAGTGAGTTTCGTCCATTTCCAAGTTCGGACCGAAAACCGAGTAAATGCCGACCGAACGGAAGGACATAAATCTCGTTTTTACGAACGGAACGTTGTTTTTTCACCTCAGAACGCCCCAAGTTAAGTAATGGAGTGGCGAGTCTCTTAGGTGTATCGTTTTCCATGCTAAAACATGTGTGTTTCGTCCACTTATAAGTTCGGAACAAAAATCGAGTACATACCAAGCCGAATGTCCAGACAAAACACCGTTCCCATGGTCCAAATGTTCTATATTGGCCTTAAAACGTCCCGGCTAAGCCTTGTCGATCTTGAGGTTTTAGATTCCAAAACAAGTGAGTTTCGTCCATTTCCAAGTTCGGACCGAAAACCGAGTAAATATCGAGCGGACGGACGGACATAAACCTCGTTTTTACGGACGGAACGTTGTTTTTTGGCCTTAGAACTCCCCGAGTTAAGCAATTGAGTGGCTAGTCTCGTAGGTGAATCGTGTTCTATGCGAAAACATGTGTGTTTCGTCCACTTATAAGTTCGGAACAAAAATCGAGTACATACCAAGCCGAATGTCCGGACAAAACCCCGTTCCCATGGTCCAAATGTTCTATATTGGCCTTAAAACGTCCCGGCTTAGCCTTGTCGATCTTGAGGTATTAGATTCCAAAACAAGTGAGTTTCGTCCATTTCCAAGTTCGGACCGAAAACCGAGTAAATATCGAGCGGACGGACGGACATAAACCTCGTTTTTACGGACGGAACTTTGTTTTTTGGCTTTAGAACTCCCCGAGTTAAGCAATTGAGTGGCTAGTCTCGTAGGTGAATCGTGTTCTATGAGTAAACATGTTTGTTTCGTCCACTTATAAGTTCGGAACAAAAATCGAGTACATACCAAGCCGAATGTCCGGACAAAACCCCGTTCCCATGGTCCAAATGTTCTATATTGGCCTTAAAACGTCCCGGCTTAGCCTTGTCGATCTTGAGGTTTTAGATTCCAAAACAAGTGAGTTTCGTCCATTTCCAAGTTCGGACCGAAAACCGAGTAAATGCCGACCGAACGGACGGACATAAATCTCGTTTTTACGAACGGAACGTTGTTTTTTCACCTAAGAACACCCCGAGTTAAGTAATAGAGTGGCGAGTCTCTTAGGTGTATCATTTTCCATGCTAAAACATGTGTGTTTCGTCCACTTATAAGTTCGGAACAAAAATCGAGTACATACCAAGCCGAATGTCCGGACAAAACACCGTTCCCATGGTCCAAATGTTCTATATTGGCCTTAAAACGTCCCGGCTAAGCCTTGTCGATCTTGAGGTTTTAGATTCCAAAACAAGTGAGTTTCGTCCATTTCCAAGTTAGGACCGAAAACCGAGTAAATGCCGACCGAACGGACGGACATAAATCTCGTTTTTACGAACGGAACGTTGTTTTTTCACCTCGTAACGCCCCGAGTTATGTAATTGAGTGGCGAGTCTCTTAGGTGTATCGTTTTCCATGCTAAAACATGTGTGTTTCGTCCACTTATAAGTTCGGAACAAAAATCGAGTACATACCAAGCCGAATGTCCAGACAAAACACCGTTCCCATGGTCCAAATGTTCTATATTGGCCTTAAAACGTCCCGGCTAAGCCTTGTCGATCTTGAGGTTTTAGATTCCAAAACAAGTGAGTATCGTCCATTTCCAAGTTCGGACCGAAAACCGAGTAAATATCGAGCGGACGGACGGACATAAACCTCGTTTTTACGGACGGAACGTTGTTTTTTGGCCTTAGAACTCCCCGAGTTAAGCAATTGAGTGGCTAGTCTCGTAGGTGAATCGTGTTCTATGCGAAAACATGTGTGATTCGTCCACTTATAAGTTCGGAACAAAAATCGAGTACATACCAAGCCGAATGTCCGGACAAAACCCCGTTCCCATGGTCCAAATGTTCTATATTGGCCTTAAAACGTCCCGGCTTAGCCTTGTCGATCTTGAGGTATTAGATTCCAAAACAAGTGAGTTTCGTCCATTTCCAAGTTCGGACCGAAAACCGAGTAAATATCGAGCGGACGGACGGACATAAACCTCGTTTTTACGGACGGAACTTTGTTTTTTGGCTTTAGAACTCCCCGAGTTAAGCAATTGAGTGGCTAGTCTCGTAGGTGAATCGTGTTCTATGCGAAAACATGTTTGTTTCGTCCACTTATAAGTTCGGAACAAAAATCGAGTACATACCAAGCCGAATGTCCGGACAAAACCCCGTTCCCATGGTCCAAATGTTCTATATTGGCCTTAAAACGTCCCGGCTTAGCCTTGTCGATCTTGAGGTTTTAGATTCCAAAACAAGTGAGTTTCGTCCATTTCCAAGTTCGGACCGAAAACCGAGTAAATGCCGACCGAACGGACGGACATAAATCTCGTTTTTACGAACGGAACGTTGTTTTTTCACCTAAGAACACCCCGAGTTAAGTAATAGAGTGGCGAGTCTCTTAGGTGTATCATTTTCCATGCTAAAACATGTGTGTTTCGTCCACTTATAAGTTCGGAACAAAAATCGAGTACATACCAAGCCGAATGTCCGGACAAAACACCGTTCCCATGGTCCAAATGTTCTATATTGGCCTTAAAACGTCCCGGCTAAGCCTTGTCGATCTTGAGGTTTTAGATTCCAAAACAAGTGAGTTTCGTCCATTTCCAAGTTAGGACCGAAAACCGAGTAAATGCCGACCGAACGGACGGACATAAATCTCGTTTTTACGAACGGAACGTTGTTTTTTCACCTCGTAACGCCCCGAGTTATGTAATTGAGTGGCGAGTCTCTTAGGTGTATCGTTTTCCATGCTAAAACATGTGTGTTTCGTCCACTTATAAGTTCGGAACAAAAATCGAGTACATACCAAGCCGAATGTCCGGACAAAACACTGTTCCCATGGTCCAAATGTTCTATATTGGCCTTAAAACGTCCCGGCTAAGCCTTGTCGATCTTGAGGTTTTAGATTCCAAAACAAGGGAGTTTCGTCCATTTCCAAGTTCGGACCGAAAACCGAGTAAATATCGACCGGACGGACGGACATAAACCTCGTCTTTACGGACGGAACGTTGTTTTTTGGCCTTAGAACTCCCCGAGTTAAGCAATTGAGTGGCTAGTCTCGTAGGTGAATCGTGTTCTATGCGAAAACATGTGTGTTTCGTCTACTTATAAGTTCGGAACAAAAATCGAGTACATACCAAGCCGAATGTCCGGACAAAACCCCGTTCCCATGGTCCAAATGTTCTATATTGGCCTTAAAACGTCCCGGCTTAGCCTTGTCGATCTTGAGGTATTAGATTCCAAAACAAGTGAGTTTCGTCCATTTCCAAGTTCGGACCGAAAACCGAGTAAATATCGAGCGGACGGACGGACATAAGCCTCGTTTTTACGGACGGAACGTTGTTTTTTGGCCTTAGAACTCCCCGAGTTAAGCAATTGAGTGGCTAGTCTCGTAGGTGAATCGTGTTCTATGCGAAAACATGTGTGTTTCGTCCACTTATAAGTTCGGAACAAAAATCGAGTACATACCAAGCCGAATGTCCGGACAAAACACCGTTCCCATGGTCCAAATGTTCTATATTGGCCTTAAAACGTCCCGGCTAAGCCTTGTCAATCTTGAGGTTTTAGATTCCAAAACAAGTGAGTTTCGTCCATTTCCAAGTTCGGACCGAAAACCGAGTAAATGCCGACCGAACGGACGGACATAAATCTCGTTTTTACGAACGGAACGTTGTTTTTTTACCTCAGAACGCCCCGAGTTAAGTAATGGAGTGGCGAGTCTCTTAGGTGTATCGTTTTCCATGATAAAACATGTGTGTTTCGTCCACTTATAAGTTCGGAACAAAAATGGAGTACATACCAAGTCGAATGTCCGGACGAAACCCCGTTCCCATGGTCCGAATGTTCTATATTGGCCTTAAAACGTCCCGGCTAAGCCTTGTCGATCTTGAGGTTTTAGATTCCAAAACAAGTGAGTTTCGTCCATTTCCAAGTTCGGACCGAAAACCAAGTAAATATCGAGCGGACGGACGGACATAAACCTCGTTTTTACGGACGGAACGTTGTTTTTGGCCTTAGAACTCCCCGAGTTAAGCAATTAAGTGGCTAGTCTCGTAGGTGAATCGTGTTCTATGCGAAAACATGTGTGTTTCGTCCACTTATAAGTTCGGAACAAAAATCGAGTACATACCAAGCCGAATGTCCGGACAAAACCCCGTTCCCATGGTCCAAATGTTCTATATTAGCCTTAAAACGTCCCGGCTTAGCCTTGTCGATCTTGAGGTTTTAGATTCCAAAACAAGTGAGTTTCGTCCATTTCCAAGTTCGGACCGAAAACCGAGTAAATATCGAGCGGACGGACGGACATAAACCTCGTTTTTACGAACGGAACGTTGTTTTTTGGCCTTAGAACTCCCCGAGTTAAGCAATTGAGTGGCTAGTCTCGTAGGTGAATCGTGTTCTATGCGAAAACATGTGTGTTTCGTCCACTTATAAGTTCGGAACAAAAATCGAGTACATACCAAGCCGAATGTCCAGACAAAACCCCGTTCCCATGGTCCAAATGTTCTATATTGGCCTTAAAACGTCCCGGCTTAGCCTTGTCGATCTTGAGGTATTAGATTCCAAACCAAGTGAGTTTCGTCCATTTCCAAGTTCGGACCGAAAACCGAGTAAATATCGAGCGGACGGACGGACATAAGCCTCGTTTTTACGGACGGAACGTTGTTTTTTGGCCTTAGAACTCCCCGAGTTAAGCAATTGAGTGGCTAGTCTCGTAGGTGAATCGTGTTCTATGCGAAAACATGTGTGTTTCGTCCACTTATAAGTTCGAAACAAAAATCGAGTACATACCAAGCCGAATGTCCGGACAAAACCCCGTTCCCATGGTCCAAATGTTCCATATTAGCCTTAAAACGTCCCGGCTTAGCCTTGTCGATCTTGAGGTTTTAGATTCCTAAATGAGAAACTCAAATAGTGCTAATCTAACAGTTCAATATTCAAACAACTTAAACAATATGCAGAAAGTAAATAACACGCAGGAATTTTTAACGTGGTAAAACCCAATATGGGAAACGTCCACGGTTGTCCTCGCGACAACAAATAAATCCACTAGATGAAAAGAGATTTACAAACCTATCAACTACCTGCAATCACTGCGAGTTGACACTACTGGTTATCTCTAACACCTTGACTTCACCAGAGCACCTTGATGTACGCACAAGACACTCGACTTCTTGATGAACACACAAGAAGACTCGAAGCCGAACTACGAAACAAGCTTACAACAGAGTTCCTTGATGAACACACAAGGATACTCGACTTCTTGATGAACACACAAGAAGACTCGAAGCTAAATCACTCTTTAATAAGGAATAAGAAGATGAATGGGGAAGAAGAAAGAAGAAGATGAATGGGGAAGAAGAAGATGAGTTCAATCACCAAAACATCCTAAACCAAAACCTAAACAAACTCCAAGACAAGAGATGAATTGGACGGCCAAAGAACTAACTCATTCTTTGGAAGAGAAACCCTATTTATAGTTAGGGTTGGAAAATACAGAAAATGGGCCGAAATAGTGAAAAACCCACATTGGACGTACGTACGTCGATATGACGTTCGTACGTCTCAAACCGAAATAAACCTGCTGACTACTTGGACGTACGAACGTCCTAAGAAGGTACATACGTCCAGACCAAACAAACTTTCTGCTGACATACATGACGTACGAACGTCCTAAGAAGGTACGTACGTCCTGAACCAAAAACCATACTTTTGACACACGACGCGAAGACTAAGACACGGGACGACGCGCGTACAACAAGGTTTTCTTAACAATGAACTCAAGGCGAAATAACCATGGACACTATGTCACAAAATTGATGTCAAACAACTTCATGCCGGTTTCAATCTCCCCCTTTGACATTGATTTTGTGACAAAAACCTATGACTCTAATAGCACTTATAAAACGTGCTTACAAACCCAAACCATGGCATTTATAAAATAAGCCTACAAAAACACTCAAAGTAGAACACATACCGAGTCACCAATTCTTGTTATCCAACTTGAGCAAGACGCTTTAACCATCAGAGACCGAACGGAAGCAATCAAGAAATTCTGAAACAATCAAAGAGCCAACGGAAGTTCCTCGAGCAACTCCCCCATACTTCATGAGCTCCAAGGTTTAATACTCGAGCTTACCAAAAATTGTACATGCACTTTGTGATCATCATCACTTTCACTCCCCCATGCATGTTCACTCCCCCATACTTGTAGCATGACCCAAAACTGTACAACCTCTAAACATCAACACGTTCACTCCCCATACGTGTAGCATACCTGAAACATGACCCAAAAATACACTAACAAAGAAGAAGAAGGTGTTAGTATTAGAGTCGTAAATCTCCCCCTTTTTGTCACAAATGAAGCAATGTAACAAAAGAAAGAGAAAAGAAAAAAATACCAAACCATAACAAATAAGATTAAAGAAGAAAAGAAAGAGAACAATCATGTTAACAACAAAAAGTATATGCAACGGAAGCCATAACATAAACACTTGTTAACATGATGTCAATACAAAGAATTCTTCCCCTAAACAAAAGCTTCACCTAAATGCACTGCATATGAGAAAGATGCACCTAGAACTAACAAACCAAATAAGGATATTTGAAACACACAAGGAACCAAGCATACAAGGGTAGAAGAGAGTAAAGAGAAAACCATACCATAAACCTGGAATCCATGACACAAGAAACAGAGAAGACATAATATAAAGCTTAAGTTAACCAGAAGATCTACTCCACCGAACTATCACATGAACATAAAGCTTAAGAAGGGACATAAAGCTTTCGCACGAGCCGAAAATCTATTCCACCGAGCTATCACATGATCATCATATTCCTCCAGACATGTACTCGTACAAAATAACTCCTCAATTCTGCTGTCCAAGCCACAGTCGGTAAGAGGAGCAGCAAGTCCTGGAACCAACTCCACAGTTGGGTATCCAACCAACTCCAAGATGTGATTTTGAAGATGTCCCGGTAGTCTCTCCCAATGATTGACATGAACCAAACATGGATTAAGGAAAGGTTTATGAATATAGTCATACCCATGGGGAACACGACACAAACGACAAACCTTTGCATTGTCTTTGTACTCCATCACCATAAACGACACATAACCAACAGCAGAACAAGAACTACTCGGACTCTGAGTCACCATCACTGTGTACACCAACACCCTCGTCCTCACTCTCTCCATCAGAGTCATCACCACCTGCATCACCTGCAACTCGAGGCACCTCTTCAGGAAACGGAGGCAACTCGATGGGAGTATAGTCGAGCTGGAGGTGTCGCATTTGTGCGACATTCATCCTGTGGATATCCCGAAGCATCGCATCATGCTGCGAGAGAATAACTCCAAACCGATCTAACCGGACATCCGTATGATCTTGGTGACGTCGAAGAGACGAGACCCGCGCCTCAACTGCAGCTACTGCTCGGTTGCTCCTAACCGAGGCAGACGGGGGGCGCCCAGAAATCAAGGCCCTATCGAAGTCATCACGGCCGTCAAGAGCCCCTTAGCTGCATCAATCTGGAGCATCCGTGAATAGATGACCTCGGAGAGGTGAATATGATGCACCGACATACACACCACGAGCTTGACCATTTCATCGGTCATGATGATCTTATTCCCTTTTGTCGGATAGATGTTCGAATGAGCAACCATGTGCATGAGAATGGCGCTGTAAGCCTTAGCATGGTATCTCTCCGGGACACCATCAATGAACATCCTAGTAACTTGATCGATCAAATCCACCCGAATCTCATCTGGAAGAGGCCACATGACATGCACGGTACTCTCTGGCAGACGATGATTATCGATCCCCAATGCTTCACTTATCACTTTAGGAGAGATAGTGTATCTCCTACCTTCAATCAAGACGGAGAAACTTGAGCGATTCTGTGAGGGTGTCTTGGTCTCATAGAACGCAATAGTGTGCTCGACCGAGTATTTAGTTACCGGTTGAGCCACCCTTAACCAATTTCGATCCTCAAAGAAGGACGAAATATTCCCGAGTTGAGACGAACCCAATGGAGTGGCAGAAATATCCCTCAAGACAAAGAAGCGCTCTGGGATAATGGCCTTGGCTCGAGGATGAGCACCACGTGAAGTAGGAGGGGGCGAGGAATCCGAAGAAGGACCTCTACCCTTCTGAGCTTGAGAAGCACGTGTGCCCGAGGACGAAGCACTCTTGGAACCAGGTGTCTCTTTGGTGGTAGTAGTCCGAGCACGCTTAGGAGGCATGTCCTTAAAGTACGCAAACAACAACAACCAAGCAATGATCACACCACTAAACCTGTTAAACTATCATTGGAAAGAATCAACAATGAAGATACTTAAACAGAGGTTTCACCATGTCGAGAGAATCAAGGCAACTATAAACGACAAACAAAAAAAAATGGCAACCATAACTAAGTTGAGAAGAAGAACTGTAGAGAAAGAACCAAATAGCTATACAATCCAATAAATACTAAGCATATAAAGAGAGGTAAGAAATAAAGAAGAGGAGAGCCACTATACTTACTTGTAAGACAAGCAAGAACACTCACAAAAACAATGAAGTAAACTTTTGGGTTGAACAAAGAGCAGCACTAACGGTAGAGATTGAAAAGAAATGAAGGAGAAGAAAGAAGAAGAAGGATGCCTGAATATACAGTTGTGAAAAAAAATTGTTCGTGCGAGAGAGAAGAGTAGCACGATTTCAATGTTACAGTTAGCCACAGATTTTTAAACATTTGGCTTAAAAATTATAGTGGGCTGAAACTGTTCAGAGGACGTACGTACGTCTTTAGAACGTTCGTACGTCGGGACCCAAAAACAAACCAACTGCCTCAACCCACGTTCGTACGTTCAATGAACGTTCGTACGTTGGAAAAGATCTGCCCTCCTCAACGTACGAACGTCATGAAGACGTACGTACTACCCCCCTTTTTTTTTTTTTTTTTTTTTTTTTTTTTTAACAATGAAGGGCCAAACCAACTGACAAACAACACAAACCATAATAAGAAGAGAAAAAAAGAAAAAAAACCGATGTACCATAGAACTGAAGAGGAATACATCATGAACTTCCAACAACGGTAGCCAATCCCAATCCGTACAAAAATAAGAGGCAATATATGGGGATAAACAAAAGATTGAACAAATAAGAGAATTAAAGTGCATCATAAACTAAACCTCGG